>JAABKJ010011096.1:0-10823 GCA_011634705.1 Andricus grossulariae
ATATAAATATATTATATATATATAATCAAATAAAATTTTGACAAACATCACATCCATTGGTCAAAATATTCAGTTGAAAGTGTATGTAATTTGTTGAAAATTCGTATTTTTCGGTAGAAAATTCAACTATTTGGTTAAAAATGTATGTATTTTGTTGAAAATTCCTCTTTCTGCTAGATATTTAACTATTTTGTTAAAAATTCATATTTTTTGGCAGAACATAAATCTTCTTAGTTGAAAATTTAACTATTTAGTAAAAAAAAGTATGTATTTAGTTTACAATTAGTATTTTTTGGTAGAAGTTTGTTTTTATTTTGGTTAAAAACGTAACTGTGTGGTTAGAAATTAATCTGTTTTAGTTGAAGATTTGAATATTTTGTTGAAAATTCGTCTTTTTTGGTTATATTCAACTGTTTCTAATTCGAAATTAAAATCTTTTTTGGTTTAAATATCAAATATAACATTTTTAGCTTGAAAATTCAAGAACTTGGTAGAAAATTCAATTGTTTTGTGGAAAATTTATGTAGTTTGTTGAAAATTCATCTTTTTAGTTAAAAATGTAGCTATCTGGACAATTTGTAGCCAATTGGTGAAGAAATTGAAAAAAATATTTTCAAAGAAAAAGTAAAGAAATAGTGGCATTAGCAGACGATTGTGCGAAAATAGTGTCTTTAGTGTAATCTTTTTCGAAATAGTAGTAAAATAGTGCCATCCTTCAAAAAAGTGTAAACTAGTGTAAATAGTGTGGTGAGTCCGAGGTCTGTTATTTATTTAAACTTCTTTTTGCTCTTTCTTGTCACTTTTTATATAGAAAAAAAATGGAATTTTTTAGAAAATTTTCAAGTTAGGGGTTGAGTTAAAATTAAAAATTTGTTTATGTTTGCCTCAAATTTACTAGAGAAGCTTCAAAATTGACTTTATTTGGCCAATGCAAATTTTTCTGGCTTCACCATAGATACTTTCATGAAGAATTAAAAATTTGAAGCATCTTAGGAACAAGAAAGAATTTTTTAAAAATTTTTAATGTTAGGGGTTGAGTTGAAATTTTCAATTTTCGTATACTTGCATTGAATTCGATAAGACACTTTTCGAAATGGACTTTTTCACATTACTACAAATTTTTATAGCTTTTGCATACTTACTTTAATAGAAAATTCGAAATTTGAAGCTTCTTAGAAACAACAGGGATCTTTTTAGGAAAATTTATATATTATTATTATTTGTTTATTTACGAAAATTGACTGTCAATATTTGCGTTAAGAGTTTTTGGTTAGTTTTTGCTCACTCTTACTATCTTCTGCAAATTAGAATTTTCGTAAATAATTTTTTTCTAGACCTTCTATACCTTATATTTTGCTTACCGATGGTCAAAAAAGGTACACTTATTTGGTCCTAATGAAAATTGACTGTCAATATTTGCGTTTAGAGATTTTGGTTAGCTTTTGCTCACTTTAAATCTCTTCTGCAAATTAAAATTTTTATAAATTATTTTTTTCCAGACTATCTTTCGATCACCGTGGGTTAAAGGAGGTACACTTATTTGATGCAATACGAAAATTGACAGTCAATATTTGCGTTTAGAGTTTTTTGTTAGTTTTTGCTCACTTTGACTGTCTTCTGCAAATTAAAATTTTCGTGAATTATTTTTTTCTAGGCCTTTAATACCTTATGTTTTGCCCAGCGATAATAAGAAAAGGTACATTTATTAGATCTATATAAAAATAGACCGTCAATATTTGCGTTTACAGTTACTAACCACCATAGTCAGAAGTCGTACACTTATTTAGTTTCACATGAAAATTGAACATCAATGTTCGTGGTTGGAGTATTGGCTCATTTGTCAATGTCTTCCGAAAATAAAAATCTTTGTAAATATGTAATTTTTTTTAGACCTTTGGATCCTTACATTTTGATCGCCGATGGTCGAGAGATACTTATTTGGTTCGATACGAAAATTCACCGTCAATGTTTAACAAAAATCGTCCGACTAGACTTCCGACATTTCAAGCTAATTCAGAATCTAAATATTGCAATGTAAAGTTATAAAATCTTTAACAATGGCTATAATAATTCAACTGACCTTGATCTGACTAGTAATATTTTTGCTCAACAAATTTTTCGACTAAGTACAAATAATACTTTCAATGAAACTGAAGGAAATATCTGAGTGATTTCCTAGTGCAGTTTATGTAACGAGAATGAAATGCAAACTAAATTCCACTCATTTCGATTTCTCGAGCTAACCACAGATCAGATCAGTAATCGACCGTAATGATCTACAATCAATTGGTGCATCAGCAATAGACTCTTCTATGTTTGATCTAACATGTAATGTCTCTGATGATCGAAGCAGTTTCTCTGGGTATCGATTTATCGAATTATTATGAATGAATTGAGGAATGCAAAATTCGATTAGATTTCCGACAAGTAACTAACTGTAAATCGACTATTCCGCTATGCCAGTCAGCCAGGACAGGTTGGGAGGGCAGGGAGAAAAGGACGCGATTATCGTCGAGCTCGGGGCTACAAGGTGACCGTACGGCCTTGTGTCACGTGTTTGCCCATTAACATCAACCAAACGAGTCGAGTCGAGTCGGTGTCGGTGTGATTTCACCTGGTCAGAGAATGATCGATTGCTGGTCAACGAACGCAATGCCGCGGCATGGTGTTCGGGATCGCTCTGGATGACTCTTCCCTCGTGAGAAGATACAGAAATAACGCGATTACCTTTCTCGTTCTATGGAACACCGCTGTAAATCCATCACTCCCAGCCAGAGGGAAATTTCTATCATTAGATTGCATTCAGAGGATCACTCGTTTCTTTTTCTACTTCTACCTATGGAAGCCAATCCTTTGTCTCTGTAATTGCACTTTTATCTCTACAAGTGGAATTTATTATCAATACTGCTCATTGGCAATTCTGAACACAGGTCACTTTCGAGCAACTGATTGAAAACAGATTCAATGATCATTCCATTGTTAGTAAATTTATAAATACAGTCTCGCACTGAAAAATGAATAGTTGGAGCTACTACCTTTTTGTTCGTAAAGCATTCATTGGTTCTTGCAAATATTCAGTTAGTAACACGGATTAAGCATAGTTTATGTTAGTAACGTCTTAGTAGTCAGAGTTACCAATAAAATAGTCATCTGTACTGCTAATTGATTTCTCTAACAAATTAAAGTAGGTGGCGTAACTATTTCATTTGCTACCTTGGTTGGTACGATTGAGAATGCGACAAAGGTAACATAGGGAGAACGTTTAGACATGGCCGTCATAACTCGCTGCTCACTTGATGTCTCGTTAGATTAAAGCTCATTATTTTCTTATATAAATGATGAAAGTTTCAGAAGTGTTGCAAAGTTTAGGATTTGGAGATTATATCGAAGTATTCAAATGTATGTATGAGAAATTGTAAAATCAAAGGAGTTTTAAGATTTACTGGAAATCCTAACCAACAAAGTGTATCTGCCATTAGAAAGATCCCAGTGATCATAGGGACATATTTTTGCAAAACGTCTTATCAGCTGAACTGACATCAGCATCCCAGATATTGTAATTAGTCCCTATATAACAAAAAGAAAATAGCCATACCTACAAATTTGTTAGTAGACATGACTAACTATATCAGGAACTTCAACTACCTACAGACAGTCGTTTTGACAAACTCAAATAGTAAGTCTGCCTAATTAGATAGTAACGGCAACTACTTGTGCCCCATCTAACAAAACTAGTTCTCACAACTAACTAAATAGCAGTACCATTATTTACTTACTAAAACAGTTGTCCCAACTAATCTTTTTTTCAATGCGGAATCATTTGAGAAATTCAGAATAGTGCACAGTAGCCTAGGAGATCACAAACAGGGGCAAAAAGTACAATTCCGGGTCTAGGAAAAGTAAACATAGGGCATTCATAAAAAAAATATCAGAGCCGGATTTACCAAAATTACATAGCATTTGATTAAGTACGTTTCTGGTAACAACAAATGTAAAAAAAACTTCAAAATATGAGTAAAAAGATGGTTTTCCAAAAACAGAGAGTATATTTTATATTCTTTGCATACTTAAATTTTCTTCTTTATTTTATCATTAATGGACATACCCAAATCAGGAAAAAAATAGATAACCTTACAAAATTATCTATTAATATTTGTGTTGGAACATTGCTAGAAAATTCAAGTTAATATTCTTTGTTCGTTAAAAAATGTAAGTTAATATTTGTTTAATAGTTAGAAAAATTAAAGGTCAGTATTTTTAATTTGTAAAAAGTACAAGTTAATATTTGTGTGCCACTGAAGCTACCGAGTAATGTATTTTTCGATGCTTGAAAAAAATACAATTTATAATATTTTTTATCTTTAGAAAGTTAAAATCAATATTTTTCTATTTTTATAATAAATACAGGGTAATGTTTTTTTATATTTGAAAACTACAAGCTAATATTTTAGGTTGAATCAAGAATCCCAAAAAATAAAACACGCGAAATGGAAATTGTTCGAAAAAAAATTGCCGATAAATAATAAAATTGCCAAAATATAAAAATTCCCAAAAATGGCAATCCCGAACAGTTTCTATTATTACCGAATTTGAAAATTCCCGAATGTTTATAATATTTACACTATAAGATTCTCGAATCTATAAAATTCTCGAATCTATAAAACTCTCGAATTTAAACAATTTAAATTTTTTTAAGACATATGATTAATTTCTTCAGAATACAGTAACTGAATATTCAAACCCTAATTTAAAAAAATTAAACATAAAAACAATTTATTTCATCACAATATTTCTTTTATGTATTTTTAACGAATATATCATATTTATTCTAGAACAATCTTTTTATTTTTTTAAATTCAAGAATTTTATAAAGTCGGAATGTTTATTTTCCGGCAATTTCATAATTTCGACAATTTCATAATTTCGGCCATTTTCCATTTCTAATATTTCCTTCTGTAAGATTTTTATAGTGTAGGGAATTTTATTTTTCGGCCTTTTTTGGTCGTCCGAAATGTTATTTATTTCTTAAAAATACAATAATGAAATATTTTGATCGAAGACAAGTTTTGTTAATTGTTTAATTTTTTTAAATTATTGTTTGAATATTATATTATTGTTTTCTCAATAAATAAATAATGTTAATATTTGTTCACCACTCAAAGGCTGCAAATTAAAATTACTAATATTTCTAAAATATTTTTCTAATAATAATTTTATAGTGTAGAAAATATTTCTGTAGAAAATATTTAATCGTTTCCAATTGAAACGGGCTCAACATAAATGTAATTTATAACATACATAATATATTTTTGAGTATTGAGATCATGTGTATAGAGAAGTTTTCAAGAAGAAATTTTCTCAAGTGTTCAAAAGTTTATAATTGAACATTTTTCACTTTAAATGGTGACAATGACGGTGAAATTGTCTTTTGATCTCAGAAAAATTTGTCTAATCAATTTTAATATAAAATTATACGGTTTTTTATGTGATAACAATTTAGGATTGTAGAACTTTCAGAGCCTTTGAATTTTAAAACATTTAATTTTGTTTTCAATTTCAAATTATCTAAATTTAATCGCTTCGAATTAAGACTCAATTAAATTAAAAAAATTTCAATTTTGAACGTTTCCAATTAGAAATAATAGAATTTCAATTACATTGAATTAAAAATGATCTCATGTTCAAAATTCTGAATTAAAATGATTCAAATTTTAACATTTTGAAGTATTCATATTTTTGAAATTTTAATCTGAAATCATTCCATTTCAATATTCTTCAATTCAAAATTTTTTCAAAAATGTCGAATTTTCTAAATTTCAGATCGAAATTTTTCCATTTTGAGAGCTAGTGATTATGAATCAAAAAATTTTAAATAATTGCAATTATTCAATTTGAAATGCTTTTATTCAGAAATGATACATACATGATTTACAATTGAAAATTCTTAAATTTCGATGGTTCACATTCGAAATTTCTTCAATTTGGAAAATTTAGATCTGAAAACTTGACGTTTGATTTCCAAAATAATCGAAATTAAATCCTTTTTATTTATACAATTTAAAAATGAAAGATTATTCTATTGTTAAACTTCAGAATTGAAGATTTCACCATTTTTAATCGTTAAAGTTGAAGACTTTTCAATTGTAAATCTTCAAAATTGAACTCTTTTAAATTTAAATAGTATGACTTTAAAATTAAAGATCCTCTATCTTGAAAAATTTGAAAACAAAAATGTTGTTTTTTTGATGATTTTTATGGAAATGTTTTTAATTTTGAAAAATTATTATTATTAAAAACTTTACTTCTGATCTTCAAAGTAATCCAAATGTAACAATTTTTATTTATACATTTTTGAAATTAAAGAATCTTCACTTTTAACTCTTCATTATTGTAGAACTTCAAATTGTAAATCTTTAAAGTTTAAAGTTTTCAAGGAGGGGAAGTGAGGAGAGGGGAATGTAGATAGAGAAGGGGAGGAAAAGTTTGCTATCGGGAGGTTTCAACTACCTAGTTCAGTTTTTTTTGAGGAAAGTAATTTTTAAAAATAATTTAAAAAATTGTTTTTTCAAAAAAAAAAAAAAAAATGATCATCTTTTTTTTTGAAATTTTTTTCAAACATTTTTTTTCAAAAATATTTTTCTTTTAAATCCGTTTCTTCAGACTTTTTTCTAATAAATTTTTTTCCATAATTTTTTTACCGAAATTGAAAAAAAAACAGTTAAAATTTTATTAAAACTTAAATTAACGTCCTAATAGGCTATGTAACCCTTCCTTGTCTTCTTAGGGTTTCTTAGCCTCGGGTAGAAACCCTCGTAGTTTCAGTCCGTACATAGAAATTTTTTCCAAGGAGGGGAAGTGAGGGGGAATTATAGGAGGAAACGTGGGAGAGTTAGGGGAGGGGAAATATGTGAGGTTAGAGGCAATTAGGAAAGGGGAAGTAAGTGAAGTAGGATAAATTAGGGAAGGAAACATAGAGGAAATAAAGGGGTATTATGTAAAGTAAGGGGAAATGAGGGAAGGGGAAGCTGGGAAATTCAGGGGAAATTGGAAGGGAAAGTAGGGAAAGTGAGTTTCAGTGAAGGGTAGTAAGGGCAGATGGGAAAGAGAGAAGAAGGGGAAGTAGAAAAGAAAGAAGTTGGGGTATAAGGGGTCGAAGGTTGAAGTGAGAAGAGGAGAAGTAGGAGAATGATGGGGGAAGAGGGGGAAAAAGTTTTAATAGACTACGAAACCCTTTTTTGTGAGGACGTGGCTAAGCTGTTAATTTTTTTTTCGTCTAAAATTAGTTAGATTTATTGTTAGATTGATATATGTATAATAACGACTTATCACCATAAATCAACAAATTCTATTGTCATAAATTATTTAATCTAGTTTTTAGAGTATCGTGGCCCAAAGCAGAAACCCTTGTGATTTAGGACATTTGTCCGTCCTATTTTTTCAAAGCGGGGGAAGTGAGGGGGGTTAAATTTCGTGGAAAGTAGGTATAATGAGGAAAAATGTGTTGAAATAAGGGAAGGGGGGAGAAGAAGTGAGAAATAATGAAAGGAAGTAGGGGAAGTTATTAGAAATGAGTGTTAGGGGAAGGAAAGTGAGGTAAAATCCCATTAAACATGTGGAGGAGAGTAGATGAAGTGAGAAGAAACTAGGGTGGGGAAGTGAGGGGAAAGAAGTAGAAATAAGCAGAGAGAATATAGAGGACGTAGGGGAGTAAGGGGAAATGAGCAAAGGGGAATTAGGAGGTGAGAGGAAATGTGGGAAAGTGCGGAAGAGAGGGGAAACTATGAAATGGGAAATGCGGCAAGTAAAGGGAAATGTGGCGAGGATAATGGGGGAGGTGAAGACAAATGAAGTGCAGGGAAGTGAGGGGAAGTAGTGAAATAGTGGGAAGTAGTGTGACTGGGAACGAGAGGAGAGAGTAGGGGTAAGAAAAGTGATGGGTATTGAGGGGAGGGAGTAGGTAGTGGCAGTGATTGGGGGGGGGGCGATGGCGAATGAGGAGAGGGGAAGTAGGAGAAGGTAGGGTAAATGAGGGGGCGTATGAGGGGGAGGTGAGGGGGGAGTTGTTAGAAACTACTATGAGTAGGGAAGGAAAGTGAGGTAAAATCCTACAAGAAATTCGAAATCTAATATTTTTCAAAATTCCATAAAAAAATAATTAAATCTTTGAAATCCTCTTAAATCCCGTAAAATCTCATAACATCTAATAAAGCCCCTTGAAATAACTTAAAATCGTTTACAATATCCTAAAAGCTTTGAAGTCCCTTAAAATCTTTGAAATCCGTCGAAATGCACTAGAATCTATTTGAATTATTTAATTAATTAATTAATTTTTCACTTTGAATTCTGTTTGAAATCTCTGAAAAACTCTCAAATTTTTTTAAATCCCTTGAAATCTCGTAGAAATTCCCTATAATTTTATGGGATCTTTTAATTTATTTTGAAATCCCAGGAATCCCTCAAATATTTCTTAATTCCTTAAAATCCATTAAAATATTTATGAGTATCGTAAAAATTACTTGAAATCTTCGAAATTTTTTTTATCTACTGAAATTTTACGAAATCATTTGAAATTTTTTTGAAATTTTCAAATCTCTCGAAATTTTCTGTAATCCTATGAAAGTCTTGGAAATTCCTTGTTTTTTAAAATTCCTTATTACATCATGAAATCTTTAATATTGCTTAAAATTCGTTTGAAAATGTTTAAATCCTTAAAACCCTCTAAGATCTCATAAAATTCGTAGAAATCCTTTGAAATCCCAGAAGTCCCTTCAAATTTCATTTCATTTACTTCCTAAACTTTTTAATTTTTTTTTTAATTTCCCTGAAATCCCTCGAAATATTTGACCTATAAAAATTTCTGCAAATAATTTGAAAGCTTTGAAATCCCCTGAAATCAGGTGAAACATCTTGAAATCTTTCAAAATTCTTTGAAATACTTAAGATTCTCAGAAACTCCTCACAATTTTTTTTAAATACTCTAAAATGTTTTAAACATTATATATAAAATCCTTTCAAATCTCTGAAATATGTCGAAATCTTTTTAAATCGTTTCAATGATGTCAAATTTTTTATTCTTTTGAAATTTTCTATAATCCTGTGAAATTCTTTGAAAACCCATGAAATTCTTCAGAATTTTTGAAAATAGACTACATTCATTAAAATGCTTTGAAATGGTTAAAATCCCTTAAATCCCTAGAAATCATTTAAAATCGCGTATCATGTCTTGAATTCTTCAATACTTTTTAAAAGTCATTAGAAAATATTTTTAATTTTTCAAATGCTGAAAGTTTAAACCCTAAAATCTTTCAAAATCTTTTAAATCCATTGCAATTAATAATTTTTTTTCAAGTTCTTGGAGAACCTATAAGAAGTTGCGTAGGTATGTGAAATCTTTTATTCCATTCAAATTTCTTGAAAATCTTTGAAATCTATGAAATTCCCTTAGTTTCAAATCTCTTGAAATCCCACGAAATCTTTAAAATGATCTGAAATCAGTTTTAATTTTCAAATCTTTTGAAACTTTCTATAATCATATGAAATTCTTTCAAATCACACTTTTTTCAAAAATAGTAGCATCGTTAAAAAAACGTGTGAAATACCGTTTATCAACTTGCAGAATTTTTTTAATAATCTAAGATACCAGGAAAATATCAGTTTTTACAATTTAAAAATCACCTATTAGAGTCTTTGATTAATAATTAATTTTCTTCAAGAGACATTAGACCTCCCCTCTTATTTTGAGCATGCGATCGAATTGCGAATAGAGAGAAAGTTATATCCTACAAAGTTGCAAAGTTGGTGTACTTTGATTGAAATAAATTATTCAACTCTAATTACTTTATATTCATTAAAAGAGCAATAATAATTAATTCAAAAGCACTTGCCTCTAGCTGACTTTCATTTTACAACTTTATTGCTTCCAAGAATTGAATACAGTAATAAAATCTAACTTTTAACAGAATAATTACTGTTGATTTTAAGAAGCAATGTTTTCGATTTCGAAATTGCTTACATTATAATTATGATCGAATGTACATAGACAATAAATGTTCAATAAAGGCTATTAACCCACGTGACACATTCGCCACATAAGAATTAATTTGCGCCTACCGTTTTATGTAGGAAACAATTGACAAGTTATTTATATCAAAAGAAATTTTATTCGCACCAATTAAGCCAATTAATTATCTATTTTCCGCATAATGATCATTTTTATAAATAGCGGTAATTTATTGCAGACCGGTGGATATAATTATAATAACGATTATGTGTATATCTGCCTCCCGTAAGATCAACTTACGAGAAAGTGTAACGCAACTCTGTCAGTAATGATTGAATTTCTGTCTACATTTATGATTTTTTCTCTGGTGACATTAACATCTGATAAAATGGTTATCTTAATACGGAAAACAAGTTTTGAATAATTTTATTCAAAATTCCTCGAAGAGTATTTCCCAATTTCTTATACACACCTCATAGATAGAGATTTTACGTCCAAATACATATTACTTTTTTAGCAAAGTAGTTGAATTTTAAAATAAAAAAGATAAATTTCCCACCAAAAATGGAATAGTGGATTATTCAACCAAAAAATAATTTAACTTTCAATTTAGAAAAAGAGATTCAAACCAAAAATATTAATTTTCGAAAAAAATAATTAAATTTTTAACCAAACAGTTGAATTTTTAACATAAAAGGATGAACTTTTAATCAAATAGTGGAATTTTTGACTAAAAAAAAAACACTTGAACCAAAAAATATAGTTGATACCAAAAACAATTGAAACAAAAAAAAACACTTGAAATCAACCAATATATATATAT
>JAABKJ010011097.1:0-10823 GCA_011634705.1 Andricus grossulariae
ATTTTTTAACCAAATAGTTGAATTTTCAACAAAATTGTTGAATTCTTCAAAAAAATGGTCGAATTTTTCAACAAAATGGATGAATTTTTAACAAAATGATTGAGTTTTTAACCAAACAGTTGAATTTTCAACAAAATAATGAAGTGTTCAACAAAATAGCTGAATTTTTCAACAAAATTGATGAACTTGCAACAAAATTGATGAATTTTCAACAAAATGACTGGGTTTTCAACAAAATGATTGAATTTTAACCAAAATGATTGAGTTTTCAAGAAAATTATTTATTTTTTAACCAAATAGTTGAATTTTCAACAAAATTGTTGAATTCTTCAAAAAAATGGTCGAATTTTTCAACAAAATAGATGAATTTTTAACCAAACAGTTGACTTTTCAACAAAATAATGAAGTGTTCAACAAAATAGTTGAATTTTTCAACAAAATTGATGAACTTGCAACAAAATTGATGAATTTTCAACAAAATGACTGGGTTTTCAAAAAATGATTGAATTTTCAACAGAATTAATGAAGTGCTCAACAAAATAATTGAATTTTCAACAAAATGACTGGGTTTTCAACAAAATGATTGAATTTTCAACAAAATGACTGGGTTTTCAAAAAATGATTGAATTTTCAACAGAATCAATGAAGTGCTCAACAAAATAGTTGAATTTTCATCAAAATGACTGGGTTTTCAACAAAATGATTGAATTTTCAACAGAATACTTGAATTTTGAACAATGCAGTTCCATTTTCAACAAAATAGTTGGATTTTCAACAGAATAATTAGGTTTTCAACAAGTAGGTGCGCAGTCGTTTGTTCCAATTTTTTAATACAAATTCTGGACCGTCTACAAATAAAGGATATTTTTAAATAGAAAAAAAAAATCTAAACGTAACTCAAACCGGCTTGACTTCCTTAGTTTAATACATTTTCAAAAATCAAAATGACTCCTTTTTGGGGGAAAAATGGAGTAAGTTTGATGTAAAAAAAAAAAACTTAATAATCTAAGCAAATCATCGTGGTTTGATATGCATTTAGATTTTTTTCTACTTTGAAAAACCAAATATTCTAATCATGTTTAACTTTCCACGAAATATTTCAACAAGTGACTGCCACTTCGAATTTTTAATAGAAAAGTTAATTTTCAGCCTAAAAGACGATTTTTCTACAAAACGGTTAAATTTTCATCAAAAATGTCGATTAACAATCTCATAAATGAACACTTTTTAATAAAAAAATATATGAATTTGTAACTACAAATATTAATTTTCTACCATAATGAATAAAAAAAATTTCTACAAAGGAAATAAATTAGCAACCAAAATTAATTTGTAATAAAGTATAAAAAAACAATTGATATTAGAACCAATATTCGAATTTTAAATTTAAAAAATAATAATTTATCTTAAAAAGTTGACTCTTGAATCAAAAGTGATTAATTATCAGTTAACAATCGAATTTTCATCAATAAAAGTAATTTTCTACAAAACAGTTCAAGGATTCGACTCTTCAATCAAATAGTAGATTTTTAAATCAAGCAGTAAGAATTTTCAATGAAACCGAAGAATTATAAACCAAAAATATAAGACTTCAGTAAAAAAAAAACTGAACTTACTGTGTACAATTCAGTTTATATTCAACAAAAAGAGGAGTGAAGTCTTTAATTTGTATTCCTCAAATATATGCTATTACTTCGCATTGTTGAAATTTCTCACTGAATTCCAAAAATATTAAGCAATCAAAGAAATATTTTGAAATACCAATGGCAAATGTCAATCAATTTTAATTCCTCGAAACAATGACTAAGTCTTGCGTAAGGTGAATGATTCCGCTAACTCGAGCTCTTTTCCAAATGACGCAACTTTTGGGAATACAATTTCAACATTAGCAACTCTAATAAAAAATTGTTTTCTTTTTGAAAATTTCAATATTGCGAATTCAAATTACCTCCTGGGCCTCCTTCTCGAATTTCTCAATGGTACGTTTGTCGATACCACCGCATTTGTAGATCAAATGTCCGGTCGTCGTGGACTTGCCGGAGTCGACGTGTCCAATGACGACGATGTTAATATGAATCTTTTCCTTTCCCATGGTTAAAGCCTGGTGATATCAGTCTGGTCAACAACTGCAAAAAGAAAATAGGATTAAAATAAAATTTTAAGAAATACCTCAAGTTTTTGAAGCTTTCAAAAGGGAAATTCACGTCATTCTATGAAATTGGCACTCAGATACCTCAACCAAGCCGTCAACGGAAATTAATCCTCCGGTCGTTATCGTGAAATTCACGTGTTATCATCACAGTTCCAATTAACACAGTTATTAAATTTCAAAAGTCAGCAAACTTCAAAAAGATTCAAATTTTCTATTAAATCCGGTTTAATTAAACATATTTTGCTATTTTAATTTTGTTTACAACAAAGGATATAAAATAGATCCACAATTTTTTCTTTTTTTTTTTTAAGTGACGCGTTTTCCCAATTTTGAAAGCTGAATATATAAATTTTGATTTTCAATTATATAAATTAAGTGTAATTGAAATAATTAGATACGGAAATTCGGATTTTAAGTTCAAGGTGAAGCACGAGGTCAGGATCGAGCACGTTTCTTTTAGGTTATGTCCCCGATTTTCGCCGAATCTCGCGAGTAACTAAAAATTTTAGAAAATCACGAGATAGTAAAACGCCTGTCCAAAAAACGCAAGGAAATCGCGGAACGCGTAACTTCCTTTGTCCGCCATCCACGTGGCGGATGTCTGAACGTTCCAGAATCGAGAATGGCAACGTCCGCCATTTTGTAGGAGCCAACTGCACAGCGACGCCTCAGTATCGCCCTATGCCACGTTCTAATAAATTATGAATCACCGCATAACTTTGCAATAACTTGAAAAACATGTTTTTTTTTTAAATTCCCGACCGCGATCTCGAGAAATTCCACCTTCACTTTACTTTCAAACTCAATTTTAGCCCAAAATTGTCCACAAAGGATCAAACTGGCTCAAAAAATGTTCTGAAAAAACATATTAGAACTGCTAAAAATTATTAGAAAGTGCAGCATTTGAGGTTATAAAAAGTCCAAGATGGGAGAGTCAACTCCCCTGGCAGATGTTAGACTTGTTGCACGTGTTAAAATTCCATTTTTTGAAAATTAAATTAAAAGTGAGGTTAAGTTTCACGAAAAATATGAAACAGTTATTGAGAGTACTTCGGATTTTTAATTATTCAAAAGATCGATAACTTTGGATTTTTGTTGAGATTTTTGTTACGGAGTTCTGGACTTGTGGAATTCCAGGAGGGACTTTTTTTTCTTTCGAAATCGCGAGCACTGACTCTAGAGCACAAAAAGCACATAATCCATCTTTGTCTTCATTTGAGAAAAGCGGAGGGCAGATCTGACAAACGACGGCCATTGTGCATCCGGTGATCGGAATTTTCCTAACGGTTCCGAGGGCGAGGGAGTTGCAGGCTCCAGCTTGTCGTTTTTTTCGGTCGGCGAAGAATCCAAAAAATCACGAGCAGGGTGGCACTAATCGAAGAACCATATTGCAAGTTTCACCTCCCCGATGGAAAGTTTTCGCATGCGGCGGCGGCCGGCAAAGGAGAATCGACCATGCGTTAATTTTCCCAAGTCTTTTTCAGAGACGAAAATAAAAAAACTCGCGAAACTTTTGGCACACACGACGAGCGCGATATTTCTCGGAGAAATATTTTCAGTACCTGACGACGGATGCTAACTCCTTGTGCGGTCAATCTTTGGATTATATTTGAGCGCGAAAGGCACGCACAACCACTCACCTCGAGATGCCACGACGGAAAGAGACTCGAACGAAGTGACATGCGCATACGTTCTCGCTAAATCGACCCCAGCGACCTCTATCGGTCAGAAAATTCGAAAAGGCAAAAAAAACTATGTTTCTTTTCGGATTATTGAGCGAGGATTGTTGTTAATTGAAAAAAATTATTCGGGTGATGTTAAAATTTTGATTAGTGGAATTTTCTGAGGGAAAATGGGTATTTTTTTTAGGTGCGGGGGGAGTGTACGGAGGACGAGAGAGCACTTTGGGTTGAAGGCTTTATGCGGGGAATGTATTTGTGTTGGCTATTGTGAGAGGAGATTGGGTAGGTGCGGCTCATTTTTCTCGGGACCCCCGAGTAATGTATAGGTAGAGATTTATTGAATTTATTCCTATAGACAGAATACGAATGTATTTTTAAGTTTAGAGGAAAAATTATATGAAGATTCTAGAATATCTGAAATTTTTGTTGTTTTGTTACTCATTTTTCCCATTTTTTTTTACTTTTGTAGAAAATTATTTTTTTTACTTTTGTAGAAAATTAATTTTGTTTTTACTTTTATAGAAAATTAATTTTTTTTCTTTTGTAGAAAATTACATTTTATTCGATTTCTGGTTGATTTTTTTTTATACAAATATTGCAGGAAAAAAAATAATCAAAAATAAAGTTAGATCAAATGTTATTAATGTTTTTTTGTTTGTTTTTTTTTCTCCATTATTGCATTAAAATTCTAGATTTTACGTAATATTAAATTAAATCCTAAGGTATTAAAAATCTGATAAAGTTTGTTATAATGTGAACTACCCACATAATTAATTATCAATAAAGTAAAAATTTTTATTTGAAATAGTAAATTAGATTATAAATTATGAATAAGCTCTTCAATTTTCTTAAAATGGATACAAAGTTTTCAAATTTTTGTTTTCTCATTTTTTCGAAAAAAAATTTCATTTTTTTTACTTTTGTAGAAAATTAATTTTTTTGTTACTTTTGTAGAAAATTATTTTTTTTTTTACTTTTGTAGAAAATTTCATTTTATTCGATTTCTGGTTAATTTTTTTAAAATTCAAACATTACAGGAAAAAATATCTAAAAAAAAGTTGGATCAAATTTTATTGTTGTTTCTTTATGCATTATTGCATTAAAATTCTAGATTCTACGTAATCTTGAAATAAACCCTAAAGTAATAAAAATCTAATAAATTTTTTTATAATGTTAATTATCCACATAATTAATTATCAATAAAGTGAACATTTTTTAGTTAAAATAGGAAATTAGATTATGAATTATCAATAAGCTCTTCAATTTTCTTAAAATGGATACAAAGTTTTCAAATTTTTGTTTTCTCATTTTTTCGAAAAAAAATTGCATTTTTTTTTTTTACTTTTGTAGAAAATTAATTTTTTTGCTTTTGTAGACATTTAATTTTTTTTACTTTTGTAGAAAATTAATTTCTTACTTTTGTAGATTTTTTTTGTTTCTGTAGAAATTTAATTTTTTTCTTACTTTTGTAGAAAATTAATCTTTTTTTTACATTTGGAGAAAATTACATTTTATTCGATTCCTGGTTGAATAATTTTTTTTTACTTTTTTAGAAATTTTTTTTTTTTTACTTTTGTAGAAAATTAAAATTGATTCGATGTCTGGTTAATTTTCTTTTAAATAATGCAGTAAATATATCATCCAAAATAAAGTTAAATAAAAATTTTTTTTTTTCATAATTGCATTAAAATTCCAGATTCTACGTAATCTTGAATTATATATAAAGTGACATTTTTTGATTAGAAATAAGAAATTAGATGATCAATTTGTAGAAATTTAATTTTTTTACTTTTGTAGAAAATTAATTTTTTACTCTTGTAGACTTTTTTTTTACTTTTGTAGAAAATTAATTTTTTGTTGCTTTTGTAGAAATTTAAGTTTTTTCACTTTTGTAGAAAATTAATTTTTTTCACTTTTGTAGAATATTATTAATTTCTTACTTTTGTAGAAAATTAATTTTTTTTCTACACTGTAGAAAATAACATTTTATTCGGTTTCTGGTTGATTAATTTTTTTACTTTTGGAGAAAATTAATTTTTTTTACTTTTGTAGAAAATTACAATTTATTCGATATCTGGTTAATTTTTCTTTTAATTAAAATAATGCAGTAAATATATAATCCAAAATAAAGTTGAATCAAATTTTTTTTTTCATTATTGCATTAAAATTTCAGATTCTAAGTAATCTATAATTAAATCCTGAAGTATTAAAAATCTGACAAATTTGGTTATAATGTGAATTATCCACATAATTAATTATATATAAAGTGAATTTCTTTATTAGAAATAGGAAATTAGAATATGAGTTATCAATGAGCTCTTTAATTTTATTAACATCGATACAAATTTTTCAAATTTTTGTATTCTCATTTTTTCGAAAAAATTTTCCTTTTTCACGATTTTCGCTTAAATTCGAACTGAATCAAGTGCAACTTTTTCATGGTAATTTTTTTCTATTTCAATTATTTATTTATTTTATTTTTATAATTTTTATAATTAAGTAGGAATATTTTTAATTCAATGTTAATTATTCTTTTTAATTACAAAATCTACTATTTGGTTATAAATTTAATTGTTTTATTGAAAATGTAACTATTTTTTTTAAAAGTGATCTTTTTGTTGAACAATTAAACATCTACTTGGTTGAAAATTGAATGACTTTGTTAAAAATTAATTTTATTGATTCAAGAATTAACTATTTTCTTTTTTGAAAATTTCATTATTGGTTTCAAAATTTAACTTTTTTCTTAATTGTCTTTTTTTGTCAAAAATTCAACTGTTTGATTTAAATTTGAACTACTTTGTCAAAAATTCATTTTATTGGTTGAAGATTCAACTATTTTCTTGAGATTTAATTTTTTCAAAAATTTTTTAACTGTCAATTTAACTTTTCAATTTTTTGGTGAAAATTCATGTATTCTGTTAAAAATTAATTTCTGTTGTTGTTGAAGATTGGTTGAAAAATTAAATATTTTGTTAACAATTTTTTTGCATTTTTTTTTTAATCAATTTTGGTCGAAAATTGATCATTTTTAGTTGAAAATTCAACTACTTTGTTAAAAATTCATTTTATGGGTTGAAGATTCAACTATTTTCTTGAGATTTAATTTTTTCGTTTGAAAATTATTTTTTTAACTGTCAATTTAACTGTTCCACTTTTTTTTTTTGAAAATTCATGTATTTTGTTAAAAATTAATTTTTTTTTTGTCGTTGAAGATTGGTTGAAAAATTAAATATTCAGTTGAAAATTTGTTTGCTTTTTTTGTTTAAAATCAATTTTATGAACTACAAATTTAACTTTTCCATTTTTGGTCAAAAATTAATCGTTTTTAGTTGAAAATTAAACTATTTAGTTGAAAATTTATCTGTTTTTTTTTTAAATCGTCTTTCTTGGTCAAAAATTCAGCCACTTGGTTGAAAGTTGAACTACTTTGTTTAAAAACATTTTATTGGTTGAAGATTTAACTATTTTCTTCAAACTTTATTTTCTAAACTGGAAAGTTCTATTTTTGTCGAAAATTGATAGTTTTTGCTTGAAAATTCAATTATTTCGTTTAAAAATTATCTGTTTTAAATGAAAATTTCATTAGTTTGTTGAAAATTTAACGTTTTTTTATTTGTTATTTTTTTTTGTCAAAAATTTAACTGTTTGATTTAAATTTGAACTACTTTGTTGAAAATACATTTTATTGGTTGAAGATTTAACTATTTTCTTGAAATTTATTTATTTTTTGTAATTAATTTTTTTAACTCTCAATTTAGCTGTTCCATTTTTGGTTAAAGATTTATGTATTTTGTTAAAAATACATTTTTGTTGTTGTTGATTTTTGTTTAAAAAATTAAATAATTTGTTGAAAATTTGTTTGCTTTTTTTTGTTGAAAATCAATTTTATGACTTTCAAATTTAACTGTTACATTCTTGGTTGAAAATTTAACTATTTTTTAAAAATTTATGTTGTTGTTAAAAATTCATTTTTTAACTGAAAATGTATATTTTTCAATTCAAAATTTCATTATTTTTTTGAAAATTTAACTTTTCTTAATTGTTCCATTTTTGGTTGAAAATTCATGTATTTTATTAGAAATTTATTTTTATTCTTGTTGAAGATTGGTTAAAATTTTTTATATTTTATTGAAAATTTGTTGATATTTTTTTCATCCGTTATTGCATAGGAAATTAGATTATGAATCTTCAATTTTCTTAAAATGCATACAAAGTTTTCAAATTTTTGTTTTCTCATTTTTCCGAAAAAATTTTCCTTTTTTTCGTTTTTCGGTTAAATGCGAACGGAATAAAGTATCACGAAATTAGAAAGAAACCAACTATTTTTAATTCAATCTTAATTATTCTTTTTGATTAAAAAATCTATTTAGTTGACAATTTAATTATTTTGTTGAAAATTCAACAATTTTTTCAAAAAGTCGTCTTTTTGGTGAAAAAATTAAACTACTGCTTGCTTGAAAGTTGAACGACTTTTTAAAAATATCATTTTATTGATTAAAGAATAAACTATTTTTTTGAAAATTTATTTTCTTTTTTTGAAAACTGCTTTTCTTTAACCGAAAAATTAACTGTTCCATTTTTGGTTGAAAATTCATGTACTTTGTTAAAAATTCACTTTCATTTTGCTGAAGATTGGTTAAGAAATTAAATATTTTGTTGAAAATCTGTTTGCTTTTTTTCGTTGAAAATCAATTTTATGAACTTCAAATTTAACTGTTCCATTTTTGATCGAAAATTGATCGTTTTTAGTTGAAAATTCCACTTTTTGATTAAAAATGTATCTGTTTTAGATGAAAACTAAAATTTTTTAATCGTTTTTTTTTTTGTCAAAAAATCTGTATTTTTTTATTCGACTTTTTTCAAAAATTTTAATACTTGGTTGGAAGTTGAACTGCTGTATTAAAAAAAAACACACACATTTTATTGGTTGAAGATTTAACTATTTTCTTAAAAATTCATTTCTTTGTTTTTGAAAACTCATTTTTTGTTGTTGAAAATTCATTTTTTTTAACTGAAAGTGTATCTTTTTTAATTGAAAATTGCATTATTGGTTTCAAAATTTAACTTTTTTTTTAATTGTCTTTTTTTTTGTGAAAAATTAAACTGTTTGATTTAAATTTGAACTATTTTCTTAAAAATTCATTTTATCGGTTGAAGATTCAACTATTTTCTTAAGATTTCATTTTTTTGTTTGAAAATTAATTTTTTAAATGTCAATTTGACTGTTCCATTTTTGGTTTAAAATTCATGTATTTTGGTAAAAATTCATGTTTGTTGTTGTTGAAGATTGTTTAAAAAGTTTAATAATTTGTTGAAAATTTGTTTGCTTGTTTTTGTTTGTTGAAAATCAGTTTTATGAACTGCAAATTTAACTTTCTTTCATTTAAAGAAATTTAACTTTTTTCATTTTTGGTCGAAAATTGATTGTTTTCAGTTGAAAATTCAACTATTTGGTTAAAAATTGATCTGTTTTTTTTTTAATCGACTTTTTTCTTAAAAAATTCAATTCCTTGGTTTGAAGTTGAACCGCTTTGTTAAAAAAAACAACATTTTATTGGTTGAAGATTTAACTATTTTCTTAAAAATTAATTTTTGTTGTTGTTGAAAATTCATTCTTTTTTGTTGTTGTTGAAAATTCATTTTTTTTTAACTGTAAATGTAACTGTTCCATATTTGGTCGAAAATTGATCGATTTCAATTGAAAATTTCATTATTTTGTTGGAAATTTAACTTTTTTTTTTATAAATTGTCTTTTTTTGGACATAATTTCAACTATTTTATTTAAATTTGAACTATTTTGTTAAAAATGCATTTCATCGGTTGAAGATTCAACTATTTTGTTGAGATTTATTATTTTTGTTTGAAAATTAATTTTTTTAACTGTCAATTTAACTGTTCCATTTTTGGTTTAGAATTAATGTATTTTATTGAGAATTCATTTTTGTTTTCGTTGAAGATTGTTTGAAAAGTTTAATATTTTGTTGAAAATTTGTTTGCTTTTTTGTTGAAAATCAGTTTTATGAACTGCAAATTTAACTTTCTTTCATTCAAAAAAATTTAACTTTTTTTCATTTTTGGTCGAAAATTGGTCGTTTTTATTTGAAAATTCAACTATTTGGTTAAAAATTGATCTGTGTTTTTTAAATCAACTTTTTTCTTCAAAAATTTCATTACTTGGTTGGAAGTTGAACTGCTTTGTTAAAAAAAAAAACATTTTATTGGTTGAGGATTTAACTATTTTCTTAAAAATTCATTTCTTTGTTTTTGAAAACTCATTTTTTGTTGTTGAAAATTAATTTTTTTAACTGAAAGTGTATTGGTTTTAATTGAAAATTTCATTATTGGTTTCAAAATTCAACTTTGTTTTTGTCAAAAATTCAACTTTTTTATTTAAATTTGAACTATTTTGTTAAAAATTCATTTTATCGGTTGAAGATTCAACTATTTTTTCGAGATTTATTTTTTTTGTTCAAAAATTAATTTTTTTAACTATCAATTTAACTGCTCCATTTTTGGTCGAAAATTAACGTATTTTGTTAAGAATTCATTTTTGTTGTTGTTGAAGATTGGTTAAAAAATTTAATATTTTGTTCAAAATTTGTTTTCCTTTTTTGTTCAAAATCAGTTTTATAAACTGGAAATTAAACTTTCTTTCATTCTAAAAAATTTAACTTTTTTTCATTTTTGGTCGAAAATTGATCGTTTTTAGTTGAAAATTCAACTATTTGGTTAAAAATTGATCTGTGTTTTTTTTTAATCAACTTTTTTCTTCAAAAATTCAATTACTTGACTGGAAGATGAACTGCTTTGTTGAAAAAAAAAAACATTTTATTGGTTGAAGATTTAACTATTTTCTTAAAAGTTCATTTCTTTGTTTTGGAAAACTCATTTTTTGTTGTTGAAAATTAATTTTTTTAACTGAAAGTGTATGTGTTTTAATTGAAAATTTCATTATTGGTTTCAAAATTTACCTTTTTTTGGGTCAA
>JAABKJ010011098.1:0-10823 GCA_011634705.1 Andricus grossulariae
TAAGTATGTTGTTAAAAATCTAATATTTTTTTTTAAATCAAACTATTTTATTGAAAAGATATTTTTTGTCGAAAATTCGCCGTTTTTGTTGAAAATTCGTCTTTTTTATTGAAAATTGGTCTTTTTTGGCTAAAAATTGAACACATTTGTTGAAAATAAATTTTTTCGTGGTTGAAGATTTTAGTTGGGAATTCATGTCTTTGGTGGAAAATTAAACTATTTTGTTAAAAATTTGACTTTTTGGTATAAAATTAATATTTGCGGGTTGAAGAATCAACATTTTTGTAGAAAATTTGAAATTTTAGTTAAAAAATTGGTCTTTTTGTTTAAAAATTGAACTTGATTGTTAGAGATTTTTTTTTGTAGAAAATGTGTTTTTTTTTTGTTTTTTTTTAATTAATTTTTTCTACTGAAAATTTAACTTTTCCATTTTTACTTGAAATTTGATCATTTTCAGTTGAAAATTCAGCTGTCTTTGGTTAGAGATCAAATTTTTTTGTTTAAAAATTGCACAATTTTAACTATTCCAAATAACTCAAAATTTAATTATTTTGTTGAAAATTCAACTATTTTGTTAAAAACTCATCTTTTTTAGTGTTTTTTGAAAAGTTCTTTTGAATTAAAAATTCTTTTTTTATGATAGAAAAGTAATCTTTTTTGTTTGAATTGAATACATAAATTTCAAATTTTTAAATTTATATTTGAAATTGTTTTATCCCATACATTAAAGATTCCATGGTAAAAATATTGCAAGATTAAGATTCTGATCTTTGAGTATTATTGGTCAGTAAAAATTAAATTTTAGGTAAAAAATCGATCTCTTTTGTTTAAAAATTGAACTTTTTTGTTAACAATTAATTTTTTTGGTTGCAGATTTATCATTGGTAGTTTAAAAATTCATATCTTTGGTTGAATATGTGTTTTTTTTTGGTTGAAAATTAATTTTTTCTAACGAAAATTTACCTTTTCCATTTTTACTTGAACATTGATTATTTTTAGTAGAAAATTTACCTATTTTTTGAAAATTTATGTATTTTTCTGAAAACTGGTATTTTCTGAAAATTTTTGTTTATCTTCTTTGTTGAAAATTCGTCTTTTAGGTTCAGAATTCATCTTTGTATATTGAAAATTCAACTATTTCAAATATCTCAACTAATCCCAAATTTAATTATTTTGTTGAAAATTAAACTATTTTGTTAAAAAACTTTTTTGGACAAATCAAATAAATAAATTTAAAATTTAAAAATTTCAATTAGAAATTGTTTTATTCTGTTTTTAAAAGATTCCATGGTAAAAATATGACAAGATTAAAATTCATCTTTTTTAGTGGAAAAATCAAATGTTTTTTGAAAAGTTCTTTAAATTAAAAATTATTCTTTCGTGACAGAAAAGTAATCTTTTTTGGTTGAATTAAATAAATATAATTCAAATTTCAAATTTTTTAATTTATATTCGAAATTGTTTTATTCCGTTCATTAAAGATTCTATGGGAAAAATATTGCAAGATTAAGATTCTGGTCTTTGAGTATTAATGGTCAGTGAAAATGAAATTTTAGTTAAAAATTTGTCTTTTTTGTTTGAAAATTGAACTTCTTTATCAACAATTAATTTTTTTGTTTGCAGATTTATCATTATTAGTTTAAGAATTCATATATTTGGTTGAAAATTTGTGTTTTTTTTAATTATTTTTTTCTAATGAAAATTTAACTTTTTCATTTTTGCTTGAACATTCATCATTTTCAGTTGAAAATTTAATTATTTTTTTTAAATGTATGTATTCTGTTGAAAACTGGTCTTTTTTTTAAATAAATTATCTTCTTGGTTGAAAATTCGTCTTTTATGTTGAGAATTCATCTTGGTAAATTGAAAATTCAACTATTTCAACTAATTCGAAATTTAATTATTTTGTTCAAAATTACACTATTGCGTTAAAAAATCTTTTTTGGTTAAATTAAATAAATAAATTTAAAATATTTAATTTAAAATTTTTTTTTCCCGTTTATAAAAGATTCCATGGTAAAAATATTACAGGATTAAAATTCATCTTTTGTGACAGGAAAGTAATCTTTTTTGATTGAATTAAATAAATGCATTTCAAATTATAAATTTTTAAATTTATATTTGAAATGTTTTATTCCATTCATTAATGATTCGATGGTAAAAATATTACAAGATTAAGATTTTTGTCTTTGAGTATTAATGGTCAATGAAAATGAAATTTTAGTTAAAAATTGGTATTTTTTGTTTAAAAATTAAACTTCTTTCTTAACGATTTTTTTGTTGCTGTTGCAAATTTATCATTGTTAATTGAAAATTCATATCTTTGGTTGAAAATTAATTTTTTCTAATAAAAATTTAACTTTTCTATTTTTACTTGACAATTGATCATTTTTAATTGAAAATTTAACTATTTTTCGAAAATTTATGTATTTCGTTGAAAACTGGTCTTTTGGAAAAAATATTTATCTTCTTGGTTGAAAATTCGTCTTTTAGGTTGAGAGTTCATCTTTGTAGATTGAAAATTCAACTTTTTCAACTAATTCAAAATTTAATTATTCTGTTGAAAATTAAACTATTTTGTTAACAAAATTTTTTTGATTAAATTTGATAAATAAATAAATTCGAAATTTTAAAATTTTTATTTTGAAATTGTTTTATTCCGCTTATAAAAGATTCCATGCTAAAAATATGACAAGATCAAATTCATATTTTTTAGTGGAAAATTCAAATGTTTTTTGAAAAGTTCTTTTGAATTAAAAATTCATCATTTGTGATAGAAAAGTAATTTTTTTTGTTGAATTAAATTCATGAATTTCAAATTTTTCAATTTATATTTCAAAATGTTTTCTTCCGTTCGTTAATGATTCTATGGTAAAAACATTGCAAGATTAAGATTCTGGTCTTTGTTAACAATTTATTTTTTTAGTTGCAGATTTATCATTGTTAGTTGAAAATGAGTTTTTTTTGGTTGAAAATTAATTTTTTCTAATGAAACCTTAACTTTTTCATTTTTGCTTGAACATTGATTATTTTCAGTCGAAAATTACACTATTTTTTGAAAATTAATGTATTTTGTTGAAAATTAGTCTTTTTTAAAATAAGTTATCTTCTTGTATAAAAATTCGTCGTTTAGATTGAGAATTCATCTTTATAGATTTAAAATTAAACTATTTTGTTTAAAACTGTTTGTTAGTTGAATTAAATAAATTAAAAATTTCAAAATTTTATTTCAAAATTGTTTTATTCTGATTCAATATTGTACGAAGCAGTCGATTTATAGATACAATTTTTAGTACGAAATATTTCTGTATATTAAATATCAGAGAAGTATTGAATAGGTGTAGCAGATTTTAATCATTTTAATACATTTTGAATGTGTATGTGATTCTATTGTAGAATCTAAAATGGAAATTTAAATCCAATACGGCTGAGCGATAAGGGACTAGGAATTGAACAGGCGAGGCTTATTGTCAAGACAAATAACGATCATTAGTTGATACAACCAAGAGCTTCATTATTTTAATGGAAGGATTGGAAAATTAGTCTCTTGTGTTTTAGTATACGATCACAAATTAAACTTCCTTATCTCGAGTCTATCTTGAGACTCTGGCGCACTTTTCAAATTGGAAAAGATCATGCCAGTCCCCTTTGGATTAGAATTGTCTCAACTTTTATCTGCTCTTTTAGTTTTTCAATTTTCAAACCGAAAAGACGAATTTTCTAGAAGAGAGTCGAATTTTCAATCCGAAAAGTTCAATTTTCGACAAAAAAGTTCATTTTTACCAAAGAGAAATTAATTTTTAACAAAGAAAGATAACTTTTCTACCATCAAACATGGATTTTCAATCCAAAAGGACGAATTTTCAACAAAACAATTGAAAAAAAAAACAATTGCATTTTCGACAAAAAGTTCATTTTTAGCCAAGACAGATGACTTTTTAACAAAAAAAGATGACTTTTCTAGCATAAAAGATGATGGTTTAATCCAAAAGGACGAATTTTCAACAAAACAATTAGATTTTCAACAAAAAAAAATCATTTTTGCCAAGAGAGATGAATTTTTAACAAAGAAAGATAACTTTTCTACAATATAAGGTGAATTATCCATCCAAAAAGACAAATTTTCAAAAAAAAACAATTGAATTTTCGACAAAACAATTGAATTTTTGACAAAAAAGTTCATTTTTAGCCAAGACAGATGTATTTTTAACAAAAGAAGATGACTTTTCTAGCACAAAAGACGATGGTTTAATCCAAAAGGACGAATTTTAAACAAAACAATTAAATTCAGACAAAAAAGTTCATTCTTAGCCAAAATAGGTGAATTTTTAGCAAAGAAAAAATACTTTTCTACCATTAAAGATGAATTTTCAATCCAAAAAGATGAATTTTCAAAAAAATAATTGAATTTTCGACAGAACAATTTAATTTTCTACAAAAAAGTTCATTTTTAGCCAAGAAAAATTAATTTTTAACAAAGAATGATAAGTTTTCTACCATAAAAGATGAATTTTCAATCCAAAAGGACGAATTTTCAACAAAACAATTAGATTTTCAACAACAAAAAATCATTTTTGCCAAGAGAGATGAATTTTTAACAAAGAAAGATAACTTTTCTACAATATAAGGTGAATTATTCATCCGAAAAGACAAATTTTCAAAAAAAACAATTGAATTTTTGACAAAAAAGTTCATTTTTAGCCAAGACAGATGTATTTTTAACAAAAAAAGATGACTTTTCTAGCATAAAAGATGATGGTTTAATCCAAAAGGACGAATTTTAAACAAAACAATTAAATTTAGACAAAAAAGTTCATTCTTAGCCAAAATAGGTGAATTTCTAGCAAAGAAAAATTACTTTTCTACCATTAAAAATGAATTTTCAATCCAAAAAGATGAATTTTCAAACCAATAATTGAATTATCAACAAGACAATTTAATTTTCTACAAAAAAGTTCTTTTTTAGCCAAGAAAAATAAATTTTTAACAAAGAAAGATAACTTTTCAACCATAAAAGATGAATTTTCAATCCAAGAGTATGAATTTTTAACAAAAGAATTGAATTTTCGACCAAAAAATTCATTTCTAGCCAAATGAGATTAATTTTTAACAAAGAAAGATAACTTTTCTACCATAAAAGATTAATTTTTAATCCAAAAGGACGAATTAAAAAAAAAATGATTGAATTTTCGACAAAGAAATTGAATTTCCAGCAAAACAATAGCATTTACAACAAAATAATTGAATTTTTGACGAAAAAAATCATTTTTAGCCAAAGCAAGTGAATTTATAATACAGGAAAATTACTTTTCTACCATTAAAGATGAATTTTCAATCCAAAAAGACGAATTTTCAAAACAATAATTGAATTTTCGACAAAACAATTAAATTTTTGACAACGAAATTCATTTTTAGAAAACAATTGAATTTTCAACAAAACAATTGAATTATGACAAAAAACTTCATTTCTAGCCAAGACAGGTGAATTTTCAACAAGTAAAGATAACTTTTCTATCATAAAAGATGAATTTTCAATAAAACAATTGAATTTCCGTCAAAAAATTATTTTTTCTAGCCAAGATAGATGAATTTTGAATAAAGAAAGATAACTTTTCTCCCATAAAAGATGAATTTTCCATCCGAAAAGACAAATGTCCAAAAAAATAATTGAATTTTCGACAAAGAAGTTCATTTTTGGCCAAATGAGATTAATTTTTTACAAAGAAAGATAACTTTTCTACCATGAAAGATGCATTTTCAATCCAAAAGGACGAATTTTCAAAAAAAAACAATTAAATTTTTGACTAAAAAGTTAATTTTTAGCCAAGACAGATTAAAGTTTAACAAAGAAAGATTACTTTTCGGCCATCAAAGATAAAGTTTCAATTCAAAAGGAAGAATTTAAATAAAAATAATTGAATTTTTGACAAAAAAGTTCATTTCTAGCAATGAAAGATGACTTTTCTATTATTGAAGATGAATTTTCAATCCAAAAGGACGAACTTTCGAAAAAAAAATTGAATTTTCGACAAAAAAATTGAATTTTCGACAAAAAAATTGAATTTTCGACAAAAAAATTCATTTTTAGCCAAGATAGATGAATTTGCAACAAAGAAAGATAACTTTTCCACCATAAAAGACACTTCTTAAATCCAAAAGGACGAATTTTTAACAAAACAATTGAATTTTCAACATAACAATTAAATTTTTGACAAAACAATTGAATTTTCGACAAAATGTTCAATTTTAGCCAAGACAGATAAATGTTTACCAAAGAAAGATTACTTTTCGGCCATTAAAGATAAAGTTTCAATTCAAAAGGAAGAATTTTCAAACGAATAATTGAATTTTCGACAAAACAATTGAATTTTCGACAAAAAGGGTTCATTTCTAGCCAAGAGAAATTCATTTTTCACAAAGAAAGATAACTTTTCTACCATAGAAATTCCATTTTCAATCCAAGAGGACGAATTTTTACCAAAACAATTGAATTTTCAACGAAACAATTGAATTTTCAGAGAAATAATTGAATTTCCAACAGAACAATTGAATGTTCGACATAAAAGTTCATTTTTAGGCAAGACAGGTGAATTTTTAACAAAGAAAGATGACTTTGCTATTATTAAAGATGAATATTTAATCCAAAAGGACGAATTTTCGAAAAAAGAATTGAATTTTGGACGAAACCGT
The DNA here is from genome assembly GCA_011634705.1 of Andricus grossulariae. Classification (NCBI taxonomy): domain Eukaryota; kingdom Metazoa; phylum Arthropoda; class Insecta; order Hymenoptera; family Cynipidae; genus Andricus; species Andricus grossulariae. The sequence goes on from JAABKJ010011098.1 coordinate 6,691, forward strand.
TGAATCTTTTACAAAAAAATTCATTTTTAGCCAAGATAGATGAATTTTTAACGAAAAAAGATAACTCTTCTGCCATAAAAGATGGATTTTCAATCCAATCTGACAAAACAATTGAATTTTCAACAAAACAATTGAATTTTCAACAAAACAATTGAATTTTCAACAAAACAATTGAATTTTCAACAAAACAATATAATTTTCCACAAAACAATTGAATTTTACCCAAGACGGGTGAATTTTTAACAATGAATTTTAACAAAAAAATGACTGTTCTATTATTAAAGATGAATTTTCAATCCAAAAGGACAAATTTAAAAAAAAAATGAATTTTCGACAAAAGGGGTAATTTTTATTCAAGAGAAATGAATTTTAACAAAGAAAGATAACTTTTCTATCATAAAAGATGGATTTTCAATCCAATCTAACAAAACAATTGAATTTTCAACAAAACAATTGAATTTTTTTCAAAACAATTGAATTTTGAACAAAACAATTGAATTTTCCACAACACAATTGAATTTTACCCAAGACGGGTGAATTTTTAACAAAGAATTTTAACAAAAAAATCACTGTTCTATTATTAAAGATGAATTTTCAATCCAAAAGGACAAATTTAAAAAAAAATGAATTTTCGACAAAAGGGGTAATTTTTATTCAGGAGAAATTAATTTTAACAAAGAAAGATAACTTTTCTATCATAAAAGATGATGTTTCAATCCAAAAGAACAAATTTTCAACAAAAAAATTGAATTTTCCACAAAATTTCATCAATTTATCTACAACCATTTTGAAGTTGTCGTGTTGACAAAAAAGTGTGACATCCACACATTCCCACACACATACACGCACACACACACATCCGGACAATTGCTCTGAACATTGTATTAGACACTTTCAAAAAAAGGGAGGTTTAAATAAATGAATTTAAAATTTTTGAAAAATGTTATCATTACAAAGCTTCCTCTATGAGGAAGCAAAATTAATCTTTTTGGTTGAAAATTAAATATTTTTCGATTGAGCATTCAACCATTTTGTTGAAAATTCAACTAATTTTTTGAAAATTCATATTTTCGTGTTAAAAATTCAACCATGTTGTAGAAAATTCGTTTCATAGCTTGAAATTTTAAAAATTTGTTCAAAAAATTCCAGTATTGGATTAAAATTTATTGGTTTGGTTAAGAGGGAATTGTTTTGTTGGAAATTATTTTGTTTCTGGTTTCAAATTAATATTTTTTACTGAAAATGTAACTATTCTTTTTTCTTGGAATTAAATTAAATTTGTTGTTGAAAATTTATATTTTCACGTTAAAAATTCAACTATTTTGTAGAAAATTCATTTTTTGAAATTGAATTTTGAAAAGTTTGGCACAAGATTCAAGTATTTGATTAACAATTCAACTTTCTATTCCACTTTTCGCTAAAAATGCAGGAAATTTTCGATTTGACAAACAACAAAATTAAATTTTCGGTGAATTTGTATATTACCGAAAATTTCCAGAAGTTTAAGATACCCAAAGCTTTTTGGAAAAAATTTCCGGATATTTATGGAAAGTTGCTAAATTTCCGAAAATGTATAGAAAATTGCTAAATTTTCGGAAATTTCAGGTATCTAAAACTTGTTGAAAAAAATACAAAAGCTTTTTGGAAAAAAACTAAAAATTTTCTCAAATTTATGAAAAATTGCTCAATTTTCCAAATTTCCGGAAATTTATGGAGAATTGCTAGATTTGCGGAAATTTTAGGTATTCAAAGCTTTTTGTAAAAAAATCCAAAAATTTTCGGCAATTTATGGAAAATTGCTAAGTTTCCGGAAATTTCAGGTATCCAAGGCTTTTTGGTTGAAAATTCGTTTTTTTTAGTTCAAAATTAATATTATTTCCTGAGAATATAAGTATTGCACTTTTTGATTAAAATGAATCTTTTTGAGTTGAAAATTCAATTATTTGGTTGAAAATTTAACTGTTTTGAGAAAAAATTTTCTTTTTGAATATCATGCTTTTGGTAGAAAATTCGTCTTTTTGGCTTGAAATCATAATAGTTTAAGCGAAAATCCAACTATTTAGTTGAAAATAAAGTTTTTGTTAAAATTCATATATTCGAGTTGAAAATATAACTGCTTTTGTAAAAAAAATTCATCTTTTTGTATTCAAAATTCAACAATTTGGTTGAATTTTTTCAAAAATTCATCTCTTCTGTTAAAAATGCGTCTCCTGCTTCCAAGTTCAACTATTGGGTTGTGAATGGAATTTTTTTGAAAATTCAACTATTTGGTTCAAATTTCGCCTTTTTGGTCGAATTTCCGAAAATTTAATTTTTTACCAAAAAAGACGAAGTTTCAATATATACATGAATTTTCAACCAAATAGTTAAATTTTCAACTGAACAAGATTAATTTTCAAAAAAAGTTCACTCTCAACCAAAAAGTTGAATTTTTAATCTAAATAGTTGAATTATGTACCAAATTGTTAAAATTTCAAGCCAAAAAAACGAATTTTCTACAAAACAGTTAAATTTTCAATCCGAAAATATGAATTTTCAACAAACTGGTTAAACTCTTTTATCTGAACCTAAAATCTTAGGAATGTGGTACTTATATTTATTTTATTTGTTGGAATTTATTCCCCTGTTGTTTCCCTATTTTCGTGAAAAATATTATAAAAAAATAATAATATAATAATATATAATGATAATACTGCGTTGTCGATCCCGGGAAGGCACATCGGGGGTTCGAATCCCCGTACCCATAGTATGTTTTTTAATTAATTAAAAATTCGTATTTCCTAATTCTAGTTTAATTAAGGACGTTTTGTCAATTTATCATGAATAAAACTATAATCAAATTGGTAAACTTTTTTTTTTGAAATAATTAAAAATTGGATTTTTAAGGCGGGATCTTTTGAATAAAAAATTCATTCTTAGTATCAAGTTTCAAGCAAGGGATGCTCGTTTTCGAATAGGGATGTCACATTCAGTCTTGGGAAGGACGACTCAGGCATGAACCCTCCCTTGATTAATGTATGCAAAGATTAGTAGTCAAGGGTCGAACAACCCAAATATTTTAATACGTCTCACTTCGGTGTCGAGAATACAAAGATCGAAAAAGACATCTGGAGACTGACACATAAAAAATGCCCCTAGAAATATATAATAAAAATAGTACAGAAAAAAATGATCAAAATTTTTTTTAAATTCTGTTCAGCGGAGGCGGAATACTCTCTAGTTGAATTTTCAACAACTATTTTCACCAAAAATGGATTAGTTTAATTTTGAGTGATAAAAATTAAATTTCAACAAAAAATACAAATTTTCAACAAAATAGTTAATTTTACAACCAAAGAGATGAATTTTCATCTAAAAGTACGAATTTTCAACCAGATTAGTTACATTTTCAGTAAAAAAAATTGTAACCAATAAACAAGAATTCTTTAACAAAATGGTTGAATTTTCAAATAAAAAGAAGAATGTTCAACTAAAATAACGAATCTTCATCTAAAAAATGACTTTTTAACAAAATTTTTGAATTTTATAAAAAGTAGAATAATTTTTACCCAAAAAGATGAATTCTCAACGAAAAATGCAATAGTTGATATTTCAACCAAAAAAAAACGAATTTTCAACCAGATTAGTTAAATCTTCAGTTAAAAAAATTGTAACCAATAAACAAGAATTCTTCAACAAAATAGTTAAATTTTCAAATAAAAAGAAGAATTTTCAAATAAAATAAAGAATCTTCATCTAAAAAATGACTTTTTAACAAAATATTAGAATTTTGTAAAAAGTAGAATAATTTTTACCCAAAAAAATGAATTCTCAACGAAAATTGCAATAGTTGATATTTCAACCAAAAAGGACGAATTTTCAACGCAATAGTTAAATCCTCAACCAAAAAAACTAATTTTCAACCAGATTAGTTAAATATTCAGTAAAAAAAATGTCAACCAATAAATAAGAATTCTTCAACAAAATAGTTAGACTTTCAATTAAAAAGAAGAATTTTCATCTAAAATAAAGAATCTTCATCCAGAAAATGACTTTTTAACCAAATTTTTGAATTAAATAAAAAGTAGAATAATTTTTACCCAAAAAGATGAATTCTCAACGAAAAATGCAATAGTTGATATTTCAACCAAAAA
>JAABKJ010011099.1:0-10822 GCA_011634705.1 Andricus grossulariae
GGAAACTTTCCTGATGAAGGCCCGCAGTGAGAGCCGAAACGTTGAAAATAAAACGATTTTAAAACAACTATAATCGTTTTTATATGTTTGTATTTATTGGACCGTAAGACAGAAGAAAGAAAAGCTTTTAAACTTTCAATTTTGAAATGTGATGCTCTCTGTCTTCAGGTTGCACCCACGTGCTAGTTGTAATAAACCAGTGCCTGTTACTTTAATCTCCTGCGTATGTCTTCCTGTAAAGCTCAAGTAGGCTGTCTCTGTGTTCACGAAGGATTATAGCCACCCACCTAATGATGCTATGGAAATCCAGTAGGGCTGCTGATTAAATGATATACGTATGTCACAGCTACGCAAGACTGAAGAAGAGGGGTGTTGCAAAAGTTCGGTCTCACGATTTTTTACTATTATGGCATCATAAACCGCTTGCGTAGAATGACAAATATGCCTTGCACGCAGTAATTCACAAGTTTAGAGAATGTTCTCCTCAAGGTGAATTTAGTGTCGTTTTTCGTCATCAATTGCCAAATAACGAGTCCGAGGTAGAATATAGGCTCGGCCTGTTCCATTCTGCTTGTTTACCACATGTTGACTCATGGGTATTTGATGCAATTGATAAAGTTGATATCTTATTTGTTCTAGGAGGGGGATATCCAAGGCAATCATCAATGTTCCATTCTGCATTCGCAGCGATACGGCTGATATGCGAGCCAGATCAAGTAAATTTACTTGTGGATGTGGAACGGGAATTTATAAATCCGGTAGATGATCCTGGGCCTCTCTCAAAATAGTGGATATTTGTTTATTAGTGATCAACGCCGGATTCAATCTTGCTTCCCGGGCGGATTGTATCACTGCTATCAGTTGCTCCATAGACTTCTGGTACTCGTCTAGGCTGTATCCTAAAATGATGGATGTTATTTCCAGGATTGCAGTGTAATTTTGACGGTCCATCTTACCTTTCAGCGAATTGACATAGCTTGAATTGCGTTTTCAGTTGGACCAATTCTACATCTCGCTGCTCCGCCATATAATCTAATTTCTGCAGTTCCGATCTAACTACATGCGTTTGCTAACCCATGAGTTTGGATAAATTATTTGGTGCCTTATTTAGATCTTCTATTGCGTTTTCATATCTTTTACCATCTTCGTAGTTTAGCACTCCTATGGCAGGTCCTGCTATTTTTTCTGAAAATTCAAACCATGGAACGTTGCGTTGTCTTCTTCGGGAATTTTGTTGTACTCCAACTGTTAATTGAGCTCCCGTACGTTGTGTCAGCTCATTCACTGCATCCTTCAGTTCAGTAAGTAAATAGCTTGCCGTATTTATCTTCCGTTGCCGGTTATTCCAATCGAGTAGTTCATCATAGAGAAAGAGTTGTGCTAGCTCGCAGTAATCCCTACCTGCTTGGATTTTGTTGATATATTTTTCGAGGAACTGCTGCGGCTGATTCGTCTCTAAGAAAATCGTAACTCTCCATATCACTATTACATTTTCCAAAACAGTCATTCTCTCGAAGTTGATGCTCGTGCATTTGGAAAATTGGGTATTCAAAAATGCTACTGGTCCTTCTTGGGACGAAACAGGAACACCAAGAAGAACAAGTCCTCTCAGAATCCTTTATATAATCTCATACATCATGACGAGGTCAACCTGAAAATAAATTGGATGAGCCCCATTCCACTATGATAGTATACTTAAAATTGACTCTGGTATAGGGTTCCATTTTGGGCCAGTTCATCTGCCCTCTCGTTGCCATAGCACCCCGCGTGAGCCGACTCATAGCACCACTGGACATCCAATCATTGAAGGGCATTTTTCATCCTTTCAAACTCTAATTTGTTTATAACTGGATGTTTTTGTAATGTTCTGCAACACTAGCTTCCCATTTTTGCAGCGATTTAGTATAGCTATTAATGAGGAACTGTGAATCCGTATGGATGCTCAGTTCCTCAATACGAAACCAAAATCCGAGTCCTGCACTAGCGGTAGTCTTACCGTTTTGCAGACAGGATCCGTCAGTATATACGTGGATTTATCCGTTATTATCGATTAGGAATCCGTCTTTTGACATGCGCGAAAGGCAGTTTAGTCATAAAAACTTTAATTACAACTGATCCACGTGTTTAGTGAACCTTTGACCGTCCTCTGCTTTTAATATGACATGATGCCCATCAGTAAGGCCTACAACATTATATGCGTCTTCATGATACGCACCAAAGTTATTCATTCTTCTATCTGAAAATACCCTTACACAGTCGCATATGCTTGCCTCTAATGTTTTCGCCTAGAGATCATATTGGTCCTTATACCTTCGCTTGGACGTGAATTGTGTGGCTTCGTGTACAGATGTGTTGTATGCGAACATCGCATAGGGAAGAATCCGATCCCAGTCATCATAGCAATGGGCAAACGATTAGATGTACTCTGTCAAAACAATGTGACTTCTTTCGAGTGCACCATTTCTTTGAGGTTTATACGTAGATCTAGCTACTTGTGTTAGATTAAAAATCTTTGTAAGTTCACGCCATAACTTACTGACAAAGGACTTCTTATTATCTGTTAAAATGCATCGAGGTGCGCCATACACGGTAAACAAATTGGTTGCTAACGCGTGAGCCATTGTAGTTGAGTGTAAGTTAGGGATGGTAACCGCGATACAATACTTGCTCAGATGATCCCTCATCGTGAGTATGTATCGATTGCCATCAGGAGTGGTCGGAAGAATACCCATGGTATCCAGGGAGAACTTATTGAATGTATCCTGAGGCGTGTCTGTGATAAGCATGGGTTCCCGTGTGGTGGCACGTAGGAGCTCTTCTTCTGCACAGATGTGACATTTTCGGATAAATTCGGTAGCGTCCTCTCTCAGTCTCGGCTACGTGTACCTTTCTCTAACCCGGAGGTACGTTTTCGTTACCCATTTATGAACACTGGTCGTACTGTTATGGCACTCCTGGATGATTGCTTGCCTTTGTTCGCCCGGTGGGACTGCGGCCTTGCTGTAGCAAACCGTAATTTGAAGTCCGCTGGCTTTAAATATTTCTATTAACAGATCTGTAAGAGTATTTCGTGGAATTTTATCGCAGAAATCTATGTATCGCGGTATGCGGAAATGATTTACTCGCTCTTTCTTTAGTATACTTAATAGGTTGCGTATGCCTTGTTCTAGGTCGCTGGTACTAAGAAGATCTTAATGTTTGTGTTTCACTACCACTGAGTACACCTTATACTTATACTTATACCTTATACCGCCTGCTGCTATAAGTAGCCTAAAGATGGGCGTTACGGGATCACAATCGGCTGATACGAAGTGAACATAATTTCCTCTTTTGTAGGTAAGCGACTCCCACCTGCTATCTAGCACCGATGTTCGTGTAATGAGATCCGGTATTCTTTGAGATTCAACGTGAGTGGCTCACAGCGGGAAGTGAGATAAGTGCTGCGGGGCAGGGGGAGGCAGACTTTCTTTCTTGCAATCGCCTTGGGTGAGGTTTTATCGGTTCTCTCACTGGGCTGTGGGACTATCACTACACTCCACTTCCTCTTTTATTACCCGAGACTCAGTTAGCCTGTCGGGGTAGGGAGTAGATCTTGCGTTAGGGCCATATCTGGACAAGGGGGTTGCAAAAGTGAACCCTTTTTTTTGCAAGGGTACCATCATGGACATGTTGGATTTGTCTAAGGATGCACCCTTTTCGTCGTTTTCATGAAACTCGTCCTTAGGATTCAAAATAGAGTCATTTTGGGAGGGAGCAGAAGGAGTGTCTACCTGAATGTTCTCATTCTGACCTATAAGATTCGAAATTTCCTGTAATTCTCTTATCACTCGATCTATCTTCGAGTCCGGGTCTCGATCATTCGCTGGTCCGGATTCATTAGAGTCTTCTGAGGACTGGTGCTTATTAGCCGTTTCTAACTCCAGATGGTCTGGGTCCCAGGATCATGACTGGTGCTCCATGAGGAATTGGTCGAACTTGGAGAATGATCCGTGCAACTCTCTGGCGAAGGTCCTAGGGTTTCGGATCTTAGAGTCTGAATCCTGGTCCTCTGTGTCGATTTCACTTGAGCCAGCTGGAGGACTAATATTAACTGATATCTCGTCCGGGTCTAAAGCACTAGTCCCAAGGGGCATGGGCTCCACGTCAAATTTACCCTCTTTTTCTATGATTCCCGGAATCTTCTGAGAGGAGAATTGAGGTAGGATTTTGTATTTATTTAAGGCTGATGGAATGTCAAATCTTGGCAACATACCAAACCATTGGCGCTGAACTGGAGGGCCGGAGTCGGAGAAAACTGAAGTTGTTTCTTCAGTGTCTGAGTTTCCAATGGTTTTTGAGTAACTACTCTTTTTCCGGGTCGCAGTCTATCGGCTATTGTATCTTTTGGTAGGTCCATGTTACCGTGAGACTCAGAGAGAGGATGCCTGTTTCGTGACCCTTTTGGTCTACCAGGCTTTCGTTTTGTTCCTAGGATAGTCTCAGTTGACGAGGCTATTTCGCTGGGTTCTGCAGAAGGCCTTGCACTGACAGAACGTTAGGAAAATTTTTCCTCGAACATTTGAGGCGCGCTAGAAATTCGTTTTCTGCTTTGAGGAAGGCTTTCTTTTATTCTATCCTTGGCAGCCAGTTTGGCTGTCCGTGCCTGTCCATTCAATGGAATTGATTTTATTCCAATGGATTGAATGTGGATGGGAAAACGTTTTTGAGTCATACATGATGATATATTTTGCTCTAAGGCATTAGTTTCTCCTTCATTTGATATTTCTCTCATACTAGAGTTAGAGGCTTCACTACCAATAACTGAATTGGAGGATATTCCGGGCAAACATCGGTTGATCTTCCCTGGTTTGCACTCAAAGTCGTCATCGTACTCTCTGAGTTGCAGATACCTTTTGGCAAGTCTTGTGGCTGGTGCTTTAGTGGAATAAATCCAACGTAAAGCTTCATGGTTACGTGACAGAAGAAACTTTCTACCATAAAGATAGGGGTGGAAGTTTTCAATTGCATCGACCACGGCCAGACACTCACGTTCTGTTTCATCATAGCCACTCTCATAAACGTTAAAATCTCTGGAATAGAATGCAATAGGTAGATCTATTCCGTCCTTCTGCTGAGTGAGTACGCCACCGATAGCCACATCTGACGCATCTGTGGTTAATCGAAAAGTTTTCTCAAAATCAGGGTACTGTAGTATATAGTACGGCATAGAATCTTCCTGAGTTTGCGAAAACTTTCATTTTCTGCCATACCCCAATGAAAGGGTTAATCCTTTTTTAGCTAGTTAAAAACTGGTTAAGCGATCTTGGCAAAGTCTTTTACAAACCGCTGATAGTAACCAGCAATCCCGAAGAACTCCCTAACTGACCTTACCTTACGGGGAACCGGAAACTGTTTAAGTGCCTTAAGCTTTCTCGGATCGGATTCCTACAACGTTCGAGAAAAGATAAAAATATCATCAAGGTACACAAACAATTCAGTACCTTGCATTCCAGACAGAACCTGATCCATGAGTCACTGGAAGGTTGCTGGAGCCTTCTTTATGCCCATGGACATTCTTTTGTATTAGAAGTGCCCTCTGTTTACTGGAAAGGCCGATTTCGGCTTGACTTTTGGATCCGTTTCAATCTGATGGTAGCCTAAGGCTAAATTCAGCACTGAAAAGTACTGTGTACCTTCTAGGCGATCTGAAATGTCGGTGATATTTGGAAGAGGGTGAGCATCGCCGATTGTCATATCATTCAGCGCACGGAAATCTGTCACAACGCGCCATTATACTTTCCACGAGAAATAGAGTTTTTTTGGCACAATTAGGGCATGCGAGTTGTAAGGCAATTTCGACCCTACGATAAGATCACCCTCCAACATTTTATATTTTTACTCCTTCATTAGCGCTTCTTGTTTTTGCGGCCGTCGGTACTGTTTTACGTGGACAACAGTGTTGTCCACTGTCCGAATTCGATGTTGCACAACATTCGTGGTGAAGAGCTTTTCTGTAGAGAGCATCAAAGCGATCATTACCATATTCAATCCATTTTTTAACATAAGCTGGTTCTTCCGGATTAAGATGTCCTAATGGAATCCTTCTGAATGCTTTTTCAATTCTGGATTCCAGAAGGGTCACATCAGTTTCGAAATCCGAACTATCTTCCTCAGAATAACTTACGTATTTGATTAAAATGATTTCCTGGGGGGGGGGGGTCAATATCAGCATTATATTCTCTAGTATTGGTCGCTAATACTTGACAGAAACCCCCTTGATTGGAAACTATTGATTTCCTATTCAACATCCCTTTCGGTCATTCTATCAGTGGTAGGTATCCTTCCGATAGTTTTGAATGCTGAAGTGGTATCGGAATTTGTTCCACACTTCGGGCCTTGATCGTAAGTATCCGTGGGATAGGTTTGTATTCGGGGGCCCTAGATTTTGCCGACTCAGGGTCAATAAAGGGGAGCGGGTCTATTGGTCTCGACTGCGTTATTAACGCGTTATGATAAAAGGACACATTGGACCTTTCCTGTCTTAAGAAGGTTCGTCCCAAAATTTCTTGTACAGAGATATCAAAATTAGGTTTGACGACGTGAAATCTTCTGGCTATTCCATAGATTTTTATATCAAATGTCCCCAAGGTATAGGTTCGGGTTAAAGTAACCCCAGTTATAATAGAAATCTCTTATTCGAACAATGGTCTGTCTCGATGAAGAGAGGTTGCCTTAATAAATTAACATTCACCCCTGTGTCTACAAGGAATTTTCCGCCAGCATAGCAAACGTTTGGAACAGCTAATTTTACAACCGGAGACTCGATTATGGTGCTACTGATATGATAGATTTCTGGTTCTTTAAGAATTGAATTGTCGTGGGGCGCTCTTGGGTCGGTTGGCTCGACGTCGCGTCTTCTCGTCGAGTACGCTCTAAGTTCATAATTTCTTGACGAGTAGTTGGGTCAGGTGAGGATGAACGCGGCGGAGTATTATACTCAGATGCTGAAATTGGGTACACCTGGGTGTGAGGAGCGGGATATCCACTCCCATTGTTTGATTGGTCATTTTTTGCACTGTTACTAGATTCAATTGGATACTGTTAAATTCCAGGCCCTGGTCTACGCAGTATACCCGTTACACGAGGGTTACCTCCCATATTATCTCGGGAATAACTGGGACTTGGCGATCTGGCACGCTCCTGAGAATACGGCGTACCATAATACCCATCGTTGTAAGAACGTTCTTGATTGCGATCACGTTCAGGTGCACGATAATATTTTGTGCTAGTATAAGAACATCCTGATTCGCTTTGATATGGTCTACCTTTCTCATATGGATAATACAAACGCAAATCCTCTGCAGGATGGCGGTTAGTACGAAGGTCATGTTGGTGGGAATACGAGCTATTCTTAGTTGTTTTATAATAGTCCGGGCGCTATTGATGATGTTCGCAGTACGAATTATGATTACTTAGACCGATTGCTTTCCTTCTTTCCTCGGCATGTTTAGGAACTTTAAATGCGTCTTTTGAGGTTTCAGGGTATCTAGCATCTACTGTGGCTGATAAATCGTCTGGTAACTCCCGTATGAATGCCTCAAGCGCAGCTTTATTCACTGGAATCATAGTATGTGTCGCTATAGTGTGCATATGCTCAGCTTCTAAAGATGCTGAGGCACCCCCGATGTAAGAGTGCAAACGATCATGATATTCGTTTACGTTTTTACCCCTTTTCATGAATGAATGATAGATCTCGTTAAAGTAGTAGTCAAAGGGTCTACCCGACGCGAAAAGTTCCTTCTGCAAACCTGTAAGATCAGTTATGTGACGGAACGTTTTATTTCTTGTACATTCACGGGCGGGGTCATAGAGTTTTCCGAGTACTGACATGATTAACGATGATTCACACGAGGCAGGAACATACTAAGCGGCATTCACCCTCAGGAATCAAATTTGAGGACGTTTCTAGATTTAAAGTTAAATGGATATTTTATCTTTGAAATGATTGAGAATACAATATCATTCCCGTCGGTTTCACTGGAATCATGGGTTTGTGACAGAAAAGATGCATTTTGAAATTTTAATAATTTTTAATCATGCATTTTCAAGATTCCAAGAAATAAAAACAAGGACTAATTTTTATTTTATAGCATTTTCTCAATGGAGATCAGAGAATCGTTCTTATACACAGAGATGACCTATTTAACTTTTAAGTGTACGTTCAGCCTTAATCAGCACAGCTTCGAAATATTTTGAAAATCCTTCGAATAATTTTTCTGATGGGGGTTTAACTTCCTTTGTTTTCAATTCATCTCGTAATCGAGCTAAAACCACTTTTTCGCGTCTTCGCCTACCAGCTCGGCATTTTCTTTTTTTACTGCCACTGACAGTAGGTGGAATTTTAGACATAACGAAAAACTTCAACTCGGTCCACCAGCTCAACTTAGTCAAAGTCGGAGCCCTGCATTAGGAGCTCAGTTTCTTAACCAACCGTACGCTTGTTAAAACAAATTCATATCCAAAAAGATTCCTTTTTTAATTTTTGTGGTTTATTTCAAAACAGTTTATCAATTCAAATTCGGGCCCAAGTTCTGAAAGCCCAGGATCTAATTTGATTCATTGTTTTTACATAACTGTGTTAGATTGATCATTTGATCCAATCGCACAAATTGGATTAAGGACGGCCCTGATGAAAGACGAATTCTTAATTCAATTATTCAAAGAGAAAGTTTTTAATCATTCTACAGAATTAACAAAGTCTTCCATTGACTGTAAAAATGCATAAAAAGTTTGCTGCACCTCGCTAAGGGGCACAGAACTAGAAACCGAATCAACCTCAGAGTTTCCACAAAGAACTTTTGATTCTATATTTACGTCTAGGGAAAGTTTTATTGAAGTGCGAGCGATTCCTCGTTCAAAGCGTTGCGTTACCCTTTTCCAGCGCGATTCTTACGCTTTCTTACGCGTTTTTCATCATCCCCTAGATTAGGCATAGATGTTTCATTTATTTTTGTTAATTGTCATAATAAATCTTAGATAACCATCAGAATAGAAAATTTTTGTCAACTTCAAAATAAATTTTTGTAGTTTTAGAATTTCTTAATTTGGCTTATGCACTTATAGAGACGGCTCAAATACAGAAATTCGTCGATTTCCATTTTCTTTTAGTTATTTGAAACTAAAGAAAATAAAATACTGCACAACCACAAAAACTCGACGATGAAATCCGATCATCTTCCTTAATTCGGCCTATGCAATTAAAGGGATGTCCTAAATACAGAAATTCGTCGACTTCTATTTTCTTTTAGTTATTCAAAACTGAAGAAAATAAACACTGCACAACCACAAAAACTCAACGGTGATATCCGATCCCACCGTTGCCACCATTTTTGTTACGTACGGTTAAAACGGTTAACCGCAAGCACATGATTATTTTTACGCGTTTGATTCACGGGTTGTAGGATGCATTTCGGCACTATTACTTCAACACGTTTCGTTGAGTTAGGTGTGATGGTGCTACTCGTAAATAATTTTATATGACACTGATATTCATTTTCGATTTGTAAATTTATTCAGTAAATTGATAATGTATGGTGTGTAGTTGTTTGTAATAAATTGGATGAAACGTTACAGAATTTCCTCTGGTGGAAAATAGCAGACTTAATTTATAATAGACGTAATTTAATAATCAAAATTCAATTCATTCCTAATAAACACTTTCCGGTTTCCTGTTTGTGGAAGTATACGTCACTCCCGAAAAGCAGAAACGGAAAATAAGCCAAACGAACTAAATCGCGTGCAAAGGGCCAGAATGATCAATCCTAATGAGCTGCCGCTCGTACTGTTGTAGAGAATCTGCGAGGTGGCTTTGTCCTTTCTTGGATGTATGGTTATCACACTCGCGAAGCGTTATGTGGGGCGGAACTACTTTTCTTAGACCAGTTATCACACCTGCGAGTGGCTAATCAGTCTAAAACTGCTAAATTGTAATTGTCGCGACTTAATGGTCTTACTCCGCAGGCAGCGGATGTGACTGGAATCTGCCGACCTGCGAAATACAGTTCCACCGTCTTTAAACTTGTTATGGTTTCATGCCTAATTATTCTCTCTTGACTTTCGTATTCTTTTCATCAGCTATTTTCACTATCCAGAGATATTGAAAACTTATAACTTTCCCTTCCTTATTTCTCCCTGTTCAAGCTGTTTGATTACATCAGTTGATTGATTGCGGTTGCAGAACCATGCTCTGTGACATATCTGAAACAATTCCGGAACAGTATTATATGTCAGAAAATATTTTTACAACAATTTAGGAATAGGGATACAGAGTAACGATGTTCTGTAATAGTGCCGTAACACATATGTAACAGTGTTACGATGTTAATTTGATCTGTGATCGTTCTGTAACAATTTTGGAACAGTGTTACATGTCAACAAATATTCTAAGAAAAATTTAGAAACAGGATTACAGAGTAACCATGTTCTGTAATGTTTCCATTGCAGATATGTAACAGTGTTACGATGTAAATTTGTTCTGTGATCGTTCTGTAACAATTATGCAACAGCGCTATGCGTAAAAAAATATCTTAGAACAATTTAGGAACATTTTCACAGAGTAACCATGTTCTGTAATAGTGCCGTAACTCATTTGTGACAGTGTTACGATGTAAATTTATTCAGTGATTGTGCTGTAATAATTCCTGAACAGGGTTATATGTCAAAAAAGACTTTTAGAACAATATAGAAACATGGTCACAGAGCAACCATGTTCTGTAATAGAACCGTAACACATGCGTAACAGTGTTACGATGTGAATTCGTTCTGTCATGGATCTTCAACAATT
>JAABKJ010011100.1:0-10822 GCA_011634705.1 Andricus grossulariae
ACCACGACCTGTCACCGAATTGGAGCTGGTAGCAAAACGGAAGGAGCCCGTCCTGGCAAAAGCACCTGTCGTTGGTGCTATCGAGCGCAGGGTGATCTTCCTTGATCAGTCCTCGTATTGAGTGGGTCTCTTCATTCATCAGAATCGTTCATCCCCTCTTTTGCATTAATGAATGCGCACGCAATTATCGTTTTTCCTTCGATTCGCACTCGTTTTACGTAATAGCTACATTCTTAAGATATATATGTAACCCTTTTCGTTATGAATTTACGAAAGGTCATTCAGTAGTGTACTATAAATATTTGTCTCTCATTCTGAATAAATGTTTTTATTTTTACCGTTACAAATATTCTAAACTGCTTCAATAGGTATATTCAATTTGGGGTGTTGCTAAATGCCCCCTTTATGTCTAGAAACGCGGCAAATGCTACTTCACCTTTCGACATTGTTACTAGAGTTACAGGATTTGCATTTTGAAATTAAATTAGAATAAGAAAACGTAATTAGATATGGATAATCAATTTTCTTTTTTTTTATATGAGCCGCTCAGAGGAAAAACGTGATAAGTCCTATGTTAAAACATAGGACTTATCACGTTTTTACTCGGAACGGCTCATACAAGAGAATGAGATTGTTCTTTCACATCAACACCATTATGTTTCGAAA
Organism: Andricus grossulariae; assembly: GCA_011634705.1. NCBI lineage: Eukaryota > Metazoa > Arthropoda > Insecta > Hymenoptera > Cynipidae > Andricus > Andricus grossulariae. Next base: position 667 of record JAABKJ010011100.1, read on the forward strand.
CAATATTTATTTGGCATTTCTTTATGCAATTATGGTTTCTATAGAAGACTAGACAAAATATACAGTCCTATTTTCCATAGCATCCAGATTACGAAGGTGAAGAAAGAATATTTTATGGTGTAGTGAATCGTATTTAATCTGAAATTAATAAATATAGAAATAAGTACTAAATCTATAGCAAATAAAATATTTTTTTATCTTGTACGTTTTCATAAAGGATATAAGAATTTTATTATCAATTATATATTTTATTTTACATACATGTTTCGTCTTCTGAAAGCTTTTTTCTTAGCTTCGGGACTCATGTCTTCTTTCAAAATATACTTCTTCATTCCAAACAAATGTGACCATATTACATCTTTCCATTCACACTCAGCCATACTGAATGGAAATAATTTTTTGTCTTCTTCAGAAAGATTTTTCCACAGAGACTGTACTCTATAATTTTCAAATATCCATTCATGCTGAAGAAAATATATTATAGCTACTGTAACTTTGTGCGCCTTTTTATAAATTGCATGCATCCTGGAAAAAAATATTATTTCAAGATCCAGTTTTCACTGTTATGATTTGCTATCGTTATATAGATGTTTTGATAATGTATAAGACTTACATAGGTTTTTTCCCAAGGATTCTAAAAATGAGATCAACCGTCAGAGCTGGAATCCGATGCAAAAGAAAGTCCAAAGTAACGAACAATTTGTAGGATTTTGTTAGAATGAAAAAAATATAATAAAAAGCAACATTCATTGCAATTTTAGAATTATAATCAATCATCGTCTGCACAACATTTCTCCAAGTAATTGGATTTTCCGGTCCGGAAACGTAATTATAGACGTAAGTCTTCTCATTTCTATAACAAAATTTAAATTTGACACGCCTCACAATTGAAAGAGGGACTTTTGGACAAAAATCAGCCGACTTCACAAATCTCAACAGATTAAAGCTTTTTTCAAAATATTTTTTATATTTGCGCCATCTACTTATTCCCGTTTATTGATATTTTCTGAGAAAAAGGTATAATTACTGAATTTAATTTCACTGAATGTGTACAAACTGAAGTTGCAGATGAAATTCCTGCATTTATTTAATTGTTATAAGCAAAATAATTAATAAAACTGGTAGCTGCTGTATTTTCGAAATTTAATGCAGTAATTACATTAATTTTGTTACTAAAACGTGTCAAATTAATGTTAATGGCGATATAGTACCAAACAACTATACTAGTTAATAGTTTAAAGAGATTTATAAATAAACTTACTTGTTTGGCATAGAAAATTTGCCTTTTCTGCGGAATCATGTCTTTTCATCTGAAAAATAAAATCGAGGATCTACTTGAAGATATTATTCCACGGGAAAATATTCCGTGAATTTCTTTCCTTTGATCGTGCAAATTTTGAAAATATGTGCAAAAAATAAAAATAAAATAAAATCCGAAAAAGAAATCACTTCCATGGCTGTATCCTAGGTAGTTGAACAAGTGACTGTATCGTAAGTGAACTTGTTCATAAAAATGGTTTGTAATAATTAGAATTTTTTCCAATGACAGTCTATTATGTAAAAATTGTATTCTTCAGATGAAAAGAAATGATGCTACATGAATGGGACTATACGTAGATAGCGCTAATATAACAAATTGCATTTTTTAAACAAAATAACAAATTATTAGAATTTTTATTAATAATGTAGAGTATTCCATTAAAATATGATCTTTCATGAGCAATTGTAAAAAGCGTGAAGCCGTTGCGATTTGTAGAATTGGTTGATTTTTGTTCTAAAAACACTTCTTTTTTTTCACTGCGCCCTGAAAGGACTCGAGTTGCTCGATATTAAAAAGCTACGAGCTGGTTACTCGAGATTCAATCGACATCCGTGAGTTACTCGAATTTTTTGAGATCGTGTGGAATTATTAATTACTAATAGTAATTATTAATTTTAAAAAATTATTTCAAAATCGCATATTGGATTATTACTGTAACCTAGAATTTTTGAGTGCAGTTTCCCAAGCAGATGATATTAGAGCATTGCATGCCATGTCAATTGGCACGATATCTGCATTTGCATTAGGATCGCAAACTGTAACGTGGACAGCACCAACTGCAACTGCAACCACGAGGCCATTGAATCCTAGTAAATTATCTGTCCATCCTGGCAAAGGTTCTCTGTAACTTGCTATTCCTATATTTAAATGAAAAAATTGATTGAACTATTAATTTAATTTTAATATAACACAAATAATAAATATAAATTAGAAGTTGATTTTCAATTTAGAAAATTTTATAATGTACGTGAAACTGGTGAAATTGCTTATCCGTATTATTTTTCGTGAGTTTATTATATCGAGTATAAAAAAAATGTTCCCCTTCTCATTAGGAACGGAGGGGGGGGGGAGTTAATTCGGCTCATAAATGTTGGGGGGGGGGTGTTCCTCACATCTTCATGGTCTGTCACGGGGGAGGGGTAATTTGAATTATTATTGGCGATTAAATAACGAAATTTTTTCACTGCTACTGTTGTTACTAAACCAAACTTTAAAGGGATTCAATTTATTGAATTGAATTGAAGAAATTAATGTATAAATTCTTGAAAATAAACCAAGAATCTTACCATAAAATTTGGACAAATACCACAAAATGCTCCTATTGTAATTCCTGAAAACAAAATGAAATTTTGTTTCTTAGGACAAAAATAAAAAAGAGGAAAGAAAAATGAGAAAGCAACCAACCAAATCCCCTTCCTTCTCTTTTATTTATTTATTTTTTTTTATTTCTTCCATCTTTTTTATTTTTATTACTTAGAAATCACAATAAAAAAGCATGGATAATATGAAGAAATAATATAATAAGATATATAGATAAGATAATATGAAGAAATTAATTCAAATTAAATGCAACTGATGACTCGAAAATAATTCAACAGTACTAAAATAGAGATATTCAATTCAAAAATTAAAACTAATTGTAAATTTAAGTGAATTTTAATTAACTAAGCGGCTTTCGAGTGAGGACGATCGCCTTCTGCATTTTGCTCGAAAGTTTTTCAGCATTTTGTTGACACGCAATGCACACACCAATGGGACAGAATACGTTAAGTGTTCCCTCCTAAAATTATTGTTTTTTTAACGGTTTAAAACTTGGCTAAATTATAGTCCTAGTGGACCTATATTAATTCACAGATTCATAGGTCTATTTATCAACCGTTTGTCAATATACAGGGGCCTGAAGTTTTCACTTTTTCAGGTGCTTTTTTACCTTAACGTTAGTGTAACTTCTCTTAGGATTATCCGATTGGAGTTTTATGATGGTGTTCTGAAAAGCACCTTTCATGTACTTTAAGACTACAATAACAATTTTTTCTATCATTATGAATTTTTTTATGAAAATAAAAATAAAAATTGATTTTTTGAAAAAAAACATACTTTTAAAATGTTTTTCTATTTTAAAAAATTAGGGTTTTACACTATTTAAAGCCACGAAGAACAAAAAGTGAGCTGGAAAAAATTTCATGGTCACATTGAGATTTTTACGCTCGAGGGGACCACATGGAACTTACACAGCGCCCGGGAACGACTACTGCTAGGTCTAACTTGCCTCTAAGCTTACATTTACCTATCTTGAGATGATTTTTTGTGTGTATGTATATTACTCGTATATAATCATAACGTGGTCCCCTTGAGCGTAAAAATCTGAAGTTGGTCATGAAATTATTTACAGCCCACGTTTTCCTATACATGACTTTAAAGAGTGTAAAAAAAGCTTTTTTTAAATAAGAAAAAATGTAAAAGTATGGGTATTTCAAAAAATCAATTTTAACCTTAATTTTCATTTAAAAAAAATCATAATAAAAGAAAAAACTGTTGAGATAGTCCTAAATTACATGAAAAGAGCTTTACAAAATACTATCATAAAAGTACAATTGGATAATCCTAAAAGAAGTTACACTAACGTGAATGTCGTAAAGCACCTGAAAAAGTGAAAGCTTCAAGCCCCTGCGTATTGGCAACCGGCTGATTAATTGACTTATGGTTTGGTGAATTAATATAGGTCCACTCGGACTATAATTTAGCCAAGTTTCGACCCGATAAAAAAACAATAATTTTAGGTAGGAACACTTGACGTATTCTGCTCCATATATGTAATTCGAAAAAAGGGTTAAACAACCACCGCAGGGTCCTTGTTAGGATTATTATCTTTACCATATTATATTCTGAATATTTCGTCAAAGTTGAGTCTACCAGAACACATATCGAAATCTGTTTGTCTGTAGGAAATTTAATCGATAAATTTATATTTAGCACACTAACATAAGCCTTATCATATGAAGGATCCGTGCGAATCAAGGAAATTGTTCACGTTACAGGATACGTGAACTTGGGTCAGTCGCAATTTGCCTGTAACCGAGGTGACATATAAGTGCGTTCTCGGTCCTTATAAGCTGAATCGCATGTTATCACAATGCTTTCAAATCAATTGCTGTACTCATTTTCTCTTATTTTCACAATTGTGCGTTATGAAAAATGTGTCATTAAAGACACATAGTTCATTATAAAACCGTTGTTTTCACTGTGCATTTTTCCTTACATTCTGTGTTAGAGCAACCGGCATATTTACTTGATAGGAATCGATCCAAGAGATTCTCCCTTTGATAAGAAATTTAATTACTCTGACTTTCCATAATAACAAGACATCATACGTTCGTCCGGTTCATAACATGATACTTCGAAGCCCGGATTAAGCTAAAATCTAATCAACTTTGAGTAGAGAGTGCATAGTGTTAAAATAGACGGATTCTAAAGTGGAAAGTGATGGAAAAGTGTCTGATAAACTGCTTTTCATGAGGGCGTGAAGCTGCTAGGCTGCAGACCTAGTCACGTGACTTATTGCACATAGGAGTGTATTTGGGTGTACAACATGACGACTATAGATGATCTTTTTGAGGAGCAGATCCAATATATAGATGCACTTAGTCGTGCTCTGATAAATTTTAAAAAATTGGCTAAAGTCAATGTTACTCCAGCCAAAGTTAAAGGACGTATTGAAGAACTAACGAAGATTTGGCCCCTTATAAAGACAACTCGTAGGGAAATACTAAAAGCCGTTACCGAAGAAGAAAAGGAATAAAAAATTTACTTCCAAAAGGATTTTTATAATCAAGCAGAAAATAAATACTACGATGCTCTGAATCACATGAATGACTCCTGCGGCGAACTCACTGAAATGAATAAGGTAAAAACGACAGAATCTGAAGAATTATCGACAAAATCACCTGTAAGTAATTTAAGTAATTCGATGTATACTTGAGTTCCTCTTCCAAAAATTGAAATTCCAAAATTTTCTGGCGAGTTAGTTGATTAGGAGAATTTTCGGGATCTTTTCGAAGTTTTTTCATTAAGCGTGAATCATTAGCAAACGCACAATGTTTACATTATTTAAAAGTCAGTTTGATTAGTAGCGCCTCTCTAATTTTGCAAAACATTACAGTGACAGATGCCAATTTTGATAGTGCTTGGAAATTAGTAGTCGAGGAGTACGATAATAAATGCCGTCTGGTTCATGCTCACTCGCAATGTATGGATGACATTCCTTTAATGAAGAATGAATCTTATCTTGAGCTTAAACATTTGCGTGACACTATGAATGTGTCTGAAACCGCTTTGCGTAACTTAGGTCGTTCATTTGATTCTTGGGATGATCTATTGGTTTTTTACACTGTACAAAAATTTAGTACACGTTCACGCCAAGAATGGCATGAGACTTTAGGTGGATCATCTAATTGTTCTACATTTAAAGAATTGATATCTTTTATTACATCTAGACTTCGTATCTTCGAAGCCTCTAGTATAAAATCTAATTCTAGTAATAATAATACTCAAAACTCAAATAAATCAAAATCTCCACGAGACTCCAGTATAAAATCACACGTGTCAACTGAATCTATACAAAAATGCGCTTTGTCTCAGGCAAATCATAGGCTTTATCAATGCAGTCAATTTTGAGAGTGCTCGCTTGAAGAAAGATTAGCTAAGGTTAAAGATTTAAATTATTGTTTTAATTGTCTTCAAATTGACCATAGACCTCGAAATTGTCCCAGTAAATATCATTGTTCAAAATGTCAACGTGCACTTAATACTTTGATTCACCTGACACGAAGAAACCCTCCGAATAATCTGAATAATACTACGCTCCCGATAAGTAGTACAACCGCATCTGTACCTAGCGAAAATATATCTGTTCACAATATTAAAACATCAAGCATTAAAAATGTCCAATCAGTTAAGTCTAAAGGTATGCTAGCTACGGCACAGATGTTATTGAAAACATTTGACGGACGCTCGCACAAAGTACGTGCTTTGATCGATACTGGATCACAGGCTACTTTTTTGAAGGAATCTCTTATTCAGTTTTTGCGTATTTCACGTCAAAAGGTTGATATTGCTGTTGAGGGAATCGGTGAAGTTCTAATAGCCGTCACGAAAAGCACAGTTTCGTTTACAATAGAGTCAGCTTATATAACAGGACCAGTCGTTCCTATCACTGCGTACATGTTTAAAAATTATCAGGGTACAAACCTGGTGAAGCTAATAACTGGGATTCTTATGAACATTGGAAAGACTTGGAACTTGCAGATAGGGATCTGTTTAATGCCGACACACCCATTGATCTGGTAATCGGCGTTGATTATTATGCTAACATTATTATGGAAGGTTTAAGAAAAGGACCACTAGGTACACCTATTGCACAAAATACTATTATAGGCTGGATAATTTTGGGTCCTACTTCCCTTCCAGGTGGTGATACCATCTTGACTATGTTGGTTCACCATGGGCATGTAAATCCACATTTGGATACATTGCTTCAGCGCTTTTGGGAAATCGAAGAAGTACCAAATAAGTACCGAATAAGGTACCCCATTTCTTTACAATAAACTTAAACGACGCTTAGCGGCTAACCCTGTTGTAGGCCAGGAATATACTGCATTTTTAACTGAATATGAGCAGTTGAAACATATGAAATTAGTGTATCCTCACGATGCACCAGATTATCCGCCTATTTACATTCCCCATCATGCCGTTTTGAGGGAAGATAGTACTACCACTCGCACTCGGGTAGTATTTAACGCTTCAAGCGTAACCTCTAATGTTACCTCTTTGAATGATCATTTAATGATAGGTACTAAATTACAAAATGATTTACCATCAATTCTTATACGGTGAAGAGGACATCAATTTGTTTATACAGCTGATATTGAAAAGATATTCCGCCAGACCTTGGTAAACCCAATAGATAGTGATTTTCAACGCATTTTGTGGCGTCCTGACTTAGGAATGCAGGTACATTCTTATCGGTTACTAACAGTGACCTATGGAACAGCATGTGCTCCATATCTGTCACTTTGAGTCCTTAAGCAACTTTCTCAAGATGAAGGCAGTCGCTTTCCACTTGCTGCCCATATCTTAAAAAATGATCTTTACGTGGATGATGCTTTGTTTGGAGCAGACGACATTGAATCTGCTCGTGAGACCCGCCAGCAACTATCTAATTTGTTAGCATCTGGTGGTTTCCATATACGTAAATGGGCCAGTAATTATGGCGAATTACTGGAAGGTATTCCATGAGGCAATCATGAGCTATCATTTGATCAATCAAGCGGTGAACATGAAAATCTTAAAGTATTGGGTATTGTGTGGCAGTCGACATCGGACTGTTTTAAATTTAAAATTTAACTACCTGAGAAAGTTATTCCGACTAAACGTATGGTTCTGTCCACTATAGCTAAACTTTTCGACCCCTTAGGGTTGGCCACTCCTGTCATAATAACCGCTAGGATTTTGATGCAGTAATTATGGTTACGAAAAATCGATTGGGATTCAAAAATCCTTCCTGATCTTTTGGATCACTGGCTCCAATATTGTCAAGAACTTCCATTATTAAATAAAGTCAATATTCCCCGTTGGTCAAGTCAATACAAGTCAAATCTAGCCATAGACTTGCGTGGACTCGCAGATGCATCAAGTAGAGCTTATGGAGCTGTAGTTTATGTACGCGTATTAAATTACTTACATGGTGCTCGCATTACTTTAGTATATGCTAGATCAAAAGTAGCCCAATCAAGACCATTAGAATTCCTAAACTGGAACTAAATGCCGCCGTTTTGTTGGCAAAAACGATCGTATCTGTGCAAGAAGCCATGCAAATTTCTGTTGTCCCTATTTATTGTTGGATGGATTCAACCGTAGTCTTGGGCTGGATATCTCAGCATCCTTCTCGTTACGAGGTATTTATAGGTAACAGAGTCGCTGCAATATAGACTAAATTTTCTCTAGCTAAGTGGAGACATGTACCTTCAGAGCAGAATCCCGCTGATTATGCTTCGCTAGGTCTTATGACTTCTGATTTACTCTCTCCTAAACTTTGTTGGGAAGGACCTCATTGGTTGAAAACGCATTCCATTATCTGGCCAGAACTGAATGGCAGAAATGAACTGAATGGCATTTTTCGCCAGCAACATCATCATGGTCATATTCGAATTATGAAATTACCTCCAGCAGAATTACCTGATAATATGGCCACTGAGTTTAATCTGGCTCGTAAATCTTGGATACGATATGTCCAGAATTTAAAGTTTAATAAGGAGATTCTTCGTATACGAGACAAATTCAGTTCTAAGTTATAATGAAAAATATCCAATTATTTTGCCACAGCATCGGATTAGCGATTTAATTATTGCCCAAGCTCATCAACAAACTTTACATGGAGGACCTCAACTGACCTTGAGGGTTCTCAGGCAAACTTATTGGATATTAGAAGCTCGAAATTTGGTTCGAGCATATATTCATAAGTGTGTACCATGCACACGTGCAAGTGCCGCTCTCCCTACTCAGATTATGGCAAATCTACCTACAGCACGTATTACGAGATCTAGACCTTTTCAACACAGAGGGTTATATTACGCAGATCCCTTCCCTGTATTGCCAATTACTGGTCGTGGTCAACACACTAGAAAAGCCTATATAGCTTTATTTGTTTGTCTTTCTACAAAAGCTGTGCATTTGGAGCTGGCCAATAACTATTCAACAGCAAGATTTTTGGCAGCTTTCAAGCGATTTGCGGCCCGACGAGGTAAACCTAGTGATATTCGCAGCGATAACAGAACTAATTTTAAAGGCGCTGACAGGGAATTCAGACACGCTTTTCAAGCAATTACTCGCGATCAAAATTTAAAAGCTCGATTAGCCTCTGATAATACCACTCGGCATTTCATATCGGTAACTGCTCCCCACTTCGGTGGATTATGGGAAGCAGGCGTAAAGAGCGTTAAGCATCATCTCAAACGGGAGATAGGTAGTCCCACACTCTTTCCATAGAGGAGTTTACAACTCTTCTATGTCAAATTGAAGCATGTCTCAATTCACGGCCAATCGGTCCGTTGCATAATGATGTGAACGATTTTGCACCTCTTATTCCGTGCCATTTCTTAATTGGAAGGCCAATAGTAACCGTACCCGAACCATCTGTCTTAGATTTAAGTGAAAATCGTAGTTTGAGATGGCAAGAGCTTCGCCGTATGTTAGAAAACTTTTGGCGTGTTTGGTCTCAGGATTATTTGCATACGTTACAACAGAGAAATAAATGGCAAACCTGTAATGAAGATATTGCAGTAAACGAAATGGCACTTATTCGAACAAGCTTCTTCCACCCTAAATGTGGAATTTAGGAAGAATTGTTGAAACACACCCGGGTAAAGATGGACATACGTGAGTTGTAACCGTAAAAACGGCAAATTCAATGTCCAGAAGACCAATCGCGCAACTGTGTCGTTTACCTATAAGGTACGCAACTCCACTATGTTAATATACAAGGAAAATAGATTGCCATTATGTAATGGCGGGCGGTACGGCGCCTCAACGGCAAAGGACCCCCCGAACAAAAAATCCTAATGATAAAACCACGAAAAATGGACAGATTTGCATTTTCACGGCGCCAAAGGTACCCTTTTAGACCAGCATTCACGCTACATGGAGGCTACTGGTGCTATGCTCACTGGAAACACTTAGCACTTTGTAACTATGACATTTTGTGGATCATGACCCCGCGAACAAAAAATTCTTCTGACAAAACCCCGAAAAAGGGACAGATTTTCGTCTGCTCCGCGCCAA
>JAABKJ010011101.1:0-10822 GCA_011634705.1 Andricus grossulariae
TTTAAATTTTAATGGGTTAAAAATGGAATATTTTAGACTGAAACAGTATTTGAATAGAATTTAAAATTGAATCATTTGGACGTTTACGTTTGTTTATCTACTAAGGCTTTCGAATCGCAACAGTTCAATGTTTAAAAATAAAATCTGTAAGCTCTTTAATTTTGAACGGTTTCAGAGTCATCTTGAAAAATCAATTATTGTTAACATTATGAAACTTAAAGTATAGTTCGATTGAAAAAATATTAAATTATAATTAAAGTTCATCCACTAAAAAGGTTTTTAATAACAAAAATTCAATTCTAACCCTTTTAATTATTAATTGTTCAAGTCGGCAAAACTGCATTTTAAAATTCTTTAAATTGACAATTTACGCTTAAAAATGGAACATTTTTTTATTAGAAGATTTTCGAACTACGCATTTCAAACTAAGAATATCATAATTGAAGAAGTTGACAATTGAACTTAAAATTTAAAACAGGTTGAAATCGAACATATTTTAAATTTGTACATAATTTCTCAAAAAAAAAAGATGGAAAGATTATATTAAAGTACAATATGTCATCATGTGATATATTTTCTTGGTCACCAAAAATTTCAGGTTATTTCCCGGTTTCCCGGACCAGTAGCCACCCTAACTAACTTTCATACGTCATCTTCAACATTTAATTAAAATTATTCAGCTCAGTAAGAACATTCAATTATTTGATTTTCAATTAATTATTTTAAAAATTATATAATTATTTTTCTATTTTCGTTTGGGAAATAAAAGCTGCTCATTCCCGCTAATTGAAAATTAATATTTTCAAATAAAAACCTTTTTTAGTGTCTTCCATATATGTAAACTTCAAAATTGAATTAAATTGCCTGTAGATTAGTATGCCCCCTGGTATTATTCTTGTAAATAATAACAAATTTGTACTTTTAATTCAAAATCTTCATTTGAAGTTGGCAGGATTGTTAATTCATATTTTCTTAATAGGAGTCGCATGGGCCCTCCTCAGTAAGTTCACATTTTTCTCGCAAGGGCTATAATATTTTTCATTTAGTATATAAGCGATTTCCAGTTATACTCAGTTATGTATTTCTGCGTTGCGTGCGAGCGTTTGTATGTATGCGTTAAAATAGGCATCAGGCTTAAGCTAAGAATTTATTGCGTAGTATGACTGTGTTGTGTATATGCGTGTCAGGATTGGTCCTAATGTCCACACTTGAGTGCATTAGTACCTCTCTCACTGTGGTATACTTTTTTCCTCCGCTCGATTCTTTCTAACGATGAGTAATAATTTCTCGTATAGTGGATTTCAGAATCTCATATTAATCCTACGAAAGTTTGAAAAGATTGTTTTAGTCTTTCGAATTTATGACGTTCATGTCGTCTTGAAACTGCTCCTTTACTTTGATATACTGAATATTAAATATTAACACTTTTTATGCTAAATAGTGCAACACTTCTTTCACTTAATGTAACAAAAATATGAAATTCGCCAGTTGAAAACCACTATATCAATTTTTGAAACGCATCACTTTTTTCCGTGCTTTGATATTGTAGAATACTTAAGTTTTAAACATTTCTATCATTTATTCAAATGGAAAGTCTCTCAGTGTGAAGAAAATATATTCCTAAATACCGGAGATATAAGCAATTGATTAAAGGTATGTACCAAAATTCAAATTTTACTCTGTTTTTCTCATTTTTGTATACAAAACATTTATCTAAATTATTTTATTCGTTTTTAATCATGAATTTCAATATTGCATGACTAGATTAGAAATAATGTTGGCCCCTGCTTTATCTTCTGTTCTTCGCAGGTTCCGTTTCTCTGATGAGAAATCAAATATAATCTCCCAACATTCTTGCATCCCAATATCCTTTGGAAGCGCTACCCAATGGGTTTCATTTCTTGGTGAAACCTTTCACCGTTTTCGTCACGTACGCCAACGTCCGTCTCTCTCCCTCCAACGCGCGCTTCCTTCGTACATTCCACCGCTATTCCTCTCTCCCTCCTTCTCACTCTTTCTCTCTCGGAGGAATGGCTCGTATAGGCCGGGGAGCTCAACCAGGTTCTAAATGAACATTTGCGGAAGTAAATTAATTTTCCAAAATGTTCATCAGAAACAGTGGCATTGCAGGCGAATTGAGGAAATGAGATAATTTCCCAAGAATACTAATGTTTAAAAATAATCTCGAAAGTTCTAAAAATAATTGAAACATAATAAACTAACTCCCTTTAGACGAAGGTAGAAATTATAAAACATCGGATTGACGTACATGTACACATGTACCCATGTCTACACGTACGTCAATCAAAAGCAATTAGATTAATTAAATTTAAGGGTTTTCCATTAGAAAAATCTCTTTTATAGCTAAAATGTAACTCTAGGTTAATTTAAATTCAAAACTGAGTATGATGGCTGTTCGGTTTCACTTTAAATTGAAGGAATTGTCATAAACAATTAATAAATAGTTAATTAATAATAATAAAAATCCGAACAGTAGTTCTATTCGCCTTAGCTTCATGATTCCTTCGGGAAAATGAAGTTAGATTAATAATCAGCATTGTATCAAGTTTTCGTAATTTTTAATTATTAATTTATATTTTCAATTTTCAATTAAGACTTTTAGAAAAATAATTAATTTTAAGCTAGTATAGCGTCGCCGCGCGGAGGCTGAGGTAGCGGGGCCTTGGCTGACAGTCCCCACCGCTCGGTTGCGACTCCGTTGTCGGTCTTGCAGCCAATCGGCGGGCTCGACGCCGACCCGTCCACCACAGGCAGCTCCGTGCGGAGGCAAACGAGAGCCCAATAAAAGTTCTCATTGAGAATCCAACGACGGCTACTAAGTTCACCCCTTTTTCTTTTCCTTCGCGACTTCATCGCGAACATCCCTTCTCGTTTCTCGACAAATCATTAACCACATAGTTCCTGTCTTTCGGTAGTGCTTCGTTACTCCTTGTGTTTAAAATGGAACGAAGTTTATAGAACACTCTCCCTACCATGGGCTACATTCCGCAACCTATTAGTACAGAACTTCGCAGGGGTTTCTGCATTGAATAAATTGCATATTAAACTCTATGCTACGAAAGAAGAAGAAAAGGAGGAGTTAGTGAAACGCAAAGTGCAGGCCGAAAATGACGAGGCCGAGGAGAATCCTCGGAGGGCCGCCCGCGAAACGCAGAATAAGAGTGCTACGACCACTCAACAACCTCAAAGTGGCACCGAAGCCGCCACCGTCAGACCCCCGCCGCAGTGTCATTACTGCCCGGGGCGTCAATTTCATAGGGAGTGGCCCATAATCAAAGCATGACAAGCAACCGCGGTTCCGGGAAACTGGAGAGACCGGGCGGCCGAGGGAGACAACCCTGCCGCCCAGGCCACGCCGAGCGCGCCCCCGTCTTAAGCGCCGTGTCGGCCGATCTCGGTAGCCTGTCCAGGATAAGAGTCCTGCTGGGCAGACGAGAAGTGTTTGCCGAGATCGATACCTTAGCCTCGGAGAATTTTGTAAACGATTCAGTGTTGACAAAAGCCGAGCTAGAAAGCTGTACCCCTTCTCCTCCCCATGCAATATTGGCAGCCGTGGGGGCCACGATAAAACTGAATGGAACCATTCAGCTGCAACCGACCATCCAGGAGGTCGATTTCACTGGCACCTTTTATGTCAGTCCTGAGTTGAGAGCCGAGCTTATTCTCGGCCGACCTTGGCTGAAACAGCACAAGGTCATCCACGACCACGTTGCCGACTGCACCTTTGTAGGCAACGTCGGTCGGCAAAGGGTATACCTTAGCCCCCTCCCCCACGACTATGAGCTTGCCTCCCCCACAGGAGAGATATCAGTTCAATACAGCTTCCCCACAGAATATCAAGGAGAATTTCGCAAGCTCATTAACCTGCACTCATCACTGTTTCACGGGGGCGGACGCCTGAAACAGACACTAGCAAATGTGCAGCATGATATTAAGCTAAAGGATGGCAACCCATTCAGAGAAGCACCTCGTCGTTACTCGGACGAAAAACGTCAATACATCAACGTCCAAGTACGCGAGATGCTTCGGGATGGCATAATTGAGCCCACTACCTCCCCGTTCAGTTCGACGATAGCAATCGCCGAGAAAAAGGACGGCGATTACCGCTTTTGTGTAGACTATCGCCGTGTGAACGGGATCACCGTCGACGCCCCGCAGTGCCTACCGAGAATCCATGAAATACTGAAGGATCTCGGTACGGCCACCATATTTTCCACTGAAAAGTCGATACTGGCAGGTACCCATTTCGTCCGGGTCACGCCAGTACATAGCCTTCTCAACCCCTGGAGAAGGCCAGTTTCAATTCCGGGTTATGCCGTTCGGACTAAAGAACGCCCCCGGAACATTTCAAAATCTCATGCGGCAGGTCATGGCCGAGCAATGGGGTATACACGTCATTGCATACCTCGACGACAGTCGTTTATTCTCGAGACTGGGAGGAGCACCTGTTGCATTTGGCGCTAGTATTTGAAAGACTAGCAATATACGGGCTAACCATCGCACCGGCAAAATGTAGTTTCGGCCAAACGACCCTGCCGTATCGTGTCCACGTCCTGAGTACTGAAGGTAACTCGGCCCAGACCGGGCACTTAGGGGAAATCAAAAACGCCACACCGCCCTGCACAAGGAAAGAGATGCGATCATTCTTGGGAATCTGCAACTGGGTGAAGGAATATATGCCGAGTTCCTCGGTAATCTTCGCCCCTTTGTCAGACATGCTCTCGACGAAGCGTCCGTACCAAATGACGCCGGAAAATCTGCAGCATTTCGAAGCTGCCAAAGCGGCATTTCAAAAGCCGATCACCCTGAGCCGTCCTGACCCCGATTTGAGGTTCGTCCTACAGACGGACGCTAGTGCCCGAGGAATGAGGGCAGTCCTCATGCAGGGCGAACCAGACGGAAAACGCCAGATTATATCGTTCGCCAGCGCTAAGTTCTCGCCCACCGAAGCTCGATACCATTGTAACGAACAAGCATGCCTAGCTATGGTGTGGGCGATGGAACGCTACCGGCCTTTTCTGAAAGACCGTCCCTTCACGCTGCGAACAGACAGCAAGACCCTCACTTGGCTCGAGAGGCAAAAAGACACAAGGGATTAATTGACGAGTTGGGATCTTTTCCTTAGCCGTTTTCCACGCGCGATCGAACACGTGTCCGGAAAAGAAAACGAGCTGCCTGACGCCCTTTCCAGGCATCCGAGTCTCGACAAGCTATTGCCCGGCGAACCAGATCTCGAGTAGATGCTGCCGCCTACTAACAAAACTGACCGCCCCGAGAACGCCCTGTTAGTGCCAGTCCTTAGCGCTTTGGCCCGGCCGCCACTCTTCAGAGAAGTGATCGAAGCTCAGCAGGAGGATCGGGTCATCACGCAGGATGTCCTACGATGGAATGAGCTGAAGGCCCTTCCAAACCTTCCGACCCGCGAAACCGATTTTGTAAATCGGCACCGACTGACAGAACAAGGATGGTGGTGCCAGGACACCGTCGAGGTATGGAGATTGTTAGTTCCGATGGGATTACGCCCATACGCCGCTACGTATCTGGTTGCCATCTGTGCATATGCTGTGAACCAGTGCGTGGCCGGCGACCGGACGGCCAGCGTCCACGACCCACTAGCAGAGCTTGGGATACGGTCGCTGTCGACCTTATGGGACCGTATTCCCGCACAAGCTGAGGTCACGGCTTTATTCTAGTTGTGACCGATCCATTCACACGATGGGTAGAAGCCTTTCCCCTCAGAAACTCTGAGGCCCCGCAAATAATCCAGATTATGCAGGAAGAGGATTTTAGCCCTTTCGGCTACCCACGTAGAGTTCTTTCGGACGATAGCACACAATTCACGGGTCACGCCTGGGCTGAAGCAAGTCGCCGATGGGGATGCCAATTGTGGACAACACCCGTGTACCACCCCCGGGCCAACCCAACAGAACGAACAAACAATGAGCTGAAGAAAGGACTCAGGTTGCGTCTACACCAGGGAAACCAGCGAACCTGAGATAGGTAATTACCTGACTTGCTCTTTGGCCTACGCCGACGAAAGAATGCTGCCACCGGAGTGAATCCCAGTCACTTCCTCATGGGCAGAACCATTCTTCGCCCAGGAGAATGAGAATTGAAACCAATTTCCGAAGTTCTGCCCCCAGAAGCGGAAAACGAAGGCCGCAAACAAGAAGCTCGCCTTCGGCAGAAAGAATATCAGGCGCAATACGCTGCCGCACCCAGTCAACCACGATACGTTCCGGGAGACTGGGTACGCACCGAATCTCCGTCTATCTAGTAAGATAAACGGTTACAACGCAAAACTAGCGCTAGCCCGATCAGGACCCTTCCAGATCTTAGGTAACATCTCGGGCGAGGTGTACTGGATATGAGGGGATGGTATCGCACAAAAAGTTCACGGGAGCACGCTGGCACCAGCACCTACCCCTGAAAAGGCGGGTACCATGGCAGACTGTCACGGGTCAGAACCGGAAAACGGCGAGCAGCCGCTTCCGCCAGACCGTATAGCCGAAAGCGTCGGCGGAGACACGCACGAGAACTCTATCAAAACTGTCGATAGGGAGGAGCATGATGAGGACAGCTCGTCTCATCACACCGACGACGAGTCCGTCGCGAGCGGTGAGGGACAGGAGGATCGAGTCGACCCAACTGGACGTCGACTAGGCAGCAGCGAGATCGCCCGAGCAGAGCACCATCCACCGTTGGACAACGACAAGGAGAAACACTGTAACGCCAGGGGGCGTTACCACCTACGAACTCGTGCACCGGTCGCATACCGGGAGGTACGTGCATAGGCGGGGCTGACGCGAGTCATCCCGTATAGAAGTACCAGGGCTGCCGTGAGGCAAACTGGACGTGTATATACGAAGATTAGGCGGACTGCCGCAAGGCACCGCAGTAGGGACCCGAGCTGCCACGAGGCACTTTGGTCAACTTAGGTTAGGGTCTAAATGTACAGGGTAATCGGTTAGCTAAAGTATGTCGTCGGAAGGGGTAGGAGTATATTTTATTCAAGCCATCTCATCGGGTGAGCAAACTCCATCCGGGTAGGGGTGGAATTGTTGTATGTCGAACATACGAATTGAGAACCCCGAGAATCCAAGCAATAGCCTACGTGATCTTCCACTCAAAATTTCGTTCGAAAGCTTGACTTGAAGGCACTACGTGACAAATTACCGATTTTTGGGATTTGAAACGACGAGGTTGCCCACCCTAAAAGAGTCACCGCTTGCTTAGGCCCTTCCGTCTCATCCTCAATGGGCCTGTTAATGGCCGGAAAAATTTCCCGGCTGAGTGACGAAAGCCTGCGAACACGTGCCCAGGCCGTGTTTACAAAAACATAGCGGCAGGCCCAGTCACGTACGCCGGTAGTGCTTCGTTACTCCGTGTGTCCGGTATTCCAGGATTCCGTTGGAATTCTTTTCGTCAGGCCCGGTGTAGTGAAGTAGAGTAAACGTGACGCGACCAGTGACGGAATTAATAAACCCTTTGAAGACAGGGAGTTCCAGTGCACTACCTAATCCACGCACCTTCCGGCGACGGCTAAAGCGGGCCGCCCGGGTAAGCCGCCTGTCAGGAGGACAGCGTCGGCTAGGACACGGACCTCGCCATCAAGCGGAAGGTCCTCATCGGGAAGTAAACGAAGAGCGTCGGCGACAGGCTCGCGAGGAACACGAGCAGAGAGTCGCCGCCTCTCGCATCGAGGGACGCGAGTCGGCCAGGAGGGCCCCAGCCAACTACGCCGCCCAAGGGGAAGCAGCGCAACAACAGCAGCCTTTTCACAAGTCGGCCGCCAGACGCACTGCCCACGGGAAAGCGGCGCGAAGGATACACCTCACTGACGTGTCGGCCAGGAGGGCCGCCGCCAGACGCGTCGCCCACGGGGAATCGGCGCCACCAACCACCACTAACTTGTCGGCTAGGAGGGCCGCCACCAGACGCGTAGCCGAAGGGGGAGCGGTGCCACCAACTACCACTGACGTGTCGGCCAGGAGGGCCGCCGCCAGATACGCCGCCCAGGAGGCCGCGGCGCGACGGAAACACCTCTCTGACGAGTCGGCCAGGAGGGTCGCCGCCAGAGGCGCCGCCCAGGAATGATCGGCGCAGCAACAACGAGACAATGACGAGTCTGCCGGGAGGGCCGCCGCCATCCGACGCGCTCGCTACTCACCAGCCACTGGGGCACGCCTAGGTGTAACCTCTCTTTCGCACCCGAGAGACCTCTGGTAGGCACTTCCCGACACCGCTCGAAGAATTACTGCGCACTGTACTCTACCCCCCCCCCCACACAGGCTAACATATTTGCGGTAGAAAATAATTTTAAAGCCGCCTGACTCAAATAGCCAATGGGTGAATCTGTAGTATATTAATGATTATTAATGATGATTAATTGTTTGAATAATTTCAAAATATACTAATCAATAAAAATAATTTTCTTAAAATTCGTTAATTGTGTCATTAATTGATGAAAAGAATAAATTTTGACGATTTACAGACAAAAAAATATCTGAACAAGTAAAAATGGTATCAAAAAATAAAAATGGGTTGAAAAAATTAAAATTGTTTAAGGAAATCAAAATTATTTTGAAATTTGCTAAATATCCTGTAGAAAAAAAATATTACTCTCAAATTCCTTCAATGGTCTCATTAATTCCAGAAAGTAATCATTTTTCACGCTTCACAAGGGGAAGAAATTGATGAAGCATATCACGATTGTTTAAATAATTACCAAACATCCTTCAAGAATATATTGCTTTCAACATTCTTTAATTGTGTCATTATTTCCAGAAAGATAATAACTTTTCACGATTTACAGGGGGAAAATCGTTTAAAGAAAAGGCAATTGTTTGAACAAATTGAAATTATTTAAAATATACTCCAAAACTCGTCACTTATAGATTAAAACAAATTCATGTTGAAATTTTTTTGAAAATACCGTCTTTAGCATGAATTTGATAGAAAACTGCTATTTTGCATTTTTAGGTGCATTTTCCGGGCACAATTGAAGGAGTTTGGTTGTGTCCAAATTAAAAGCTATGGGGTGGAAATTATTTCTTAAATACTCCTTAAGAGGTAATGTAAGTAGCAGAAATGTGAGATTCGCAAATCATGACTCAACAATGTGACTAGCAGATTTTTTTACATTTGAGATAAGGAAGCGAAAAGTTTCGTTTCAAATGTCGCTCGTTTCGAAACCGTGATTTATTAATCTGGTCTACTTCACACTCAAACAGTTTGAAGGAAAGTAAATAAATTTTGTTTATTTGATAAGAATAACACTTTCCTTTACATAAAACTCTATTATATTAACTCAATTTCACCGCCTACCTAATGCTTTGTCAAAATTAGAAATCTGATTAGTTCTAGCTGCAGAAGCATTTTTAAGATCATTTCTCAGTCTCTGCTGAAATGAACAGTTTCATTTTCACTCTGTTCCTTACTTTGATGATATTTCTTAATTATGTTGGTAAGTAGAAAACAATAAAGTACCAAGTCCATCATCATATATGAAAATATATGATATCTAGATATACCGAATATATTGAAAAATTGTTTTTTCGTGAAGCATACACGGTGGAGAAATATACGCTGTCTATTGATACCAGAAGATTACTTCGCTCATTGACAAAACATAAGTAAAATAAAGAATTTTATTTTCATTTGAGGCCACGATAAATATATTTTCAAATCTATCTTTAGTTGTTCAACAATTTAGATTTCTCACGCAAAGAAACAATTTTTATAAAACATTCAATTTGTACATCTTCACAATGTACATTTTCTATATTCGTTGTCAGGGAGATCTTTTTGGTTCCATAATTCCTTCACGTGAAATCGATTTTCATAATTTAAGCAACAAATTATCTAAGATAGTCCCTTTTTCATCCTATATATACTATACTGGGAGCCGATGTTATTTTTAGATGGCAGCTGCTCCCAGTGGAACATATGTTCTAAAAAAATCATGTGGTAAATTGGTAATAAAGATTTATAAACAAATTTACTGTATTAGAAGTAGGAAAAAAGGAAAAAGAAGAAAAAAAAACAGAGAATGTGAAAAAATAAGATGTAAAGTTTCTTACAACTCTTGATTACTGCTTGAACCGAATATTTTTCTAGGCCGTGGCACCGCGTACTATAATTTCGATACGAATTGCAGGGAGATGGGAAAAGAGCTAGTTGCATCGAACTTTCGGTACGAATAGTCGGCTTTTCTCGATGAACGTAGACACTTTGCTGTTGCTCAATGAGTAAATGTATCACTTGTCTACATAAATAATCAAGAAAATAATGATGAGTATTTATATAATCGTTGAAGCGTTTTTTTCACAATTAGAAATTTTGATTTAGAAAAAATGTTTTCTCAATAAAAAATGTTAATTACACACAGATTGTTATGCGTAAATATTAGAGTAAATAAGATTATATAAAAAAATTACTAGAATTATAAATGAGGTGTCAGCAGAGATAACGTTACTATAAGCTACTCTGAATTTCCATAAATTGCCATAAATTTCCTAAAATTTATGGATACTCTGAATTTCCGTAAATGTTAGTATATTTCAAAAATTCTGGAAATTCACTAGCACATTTCTGAAATTTTCAATATTTTTGGTCATTTGCAGAGTGACTATAAATTTCATAACTTTGTATAATTTTCAAAAATTTCTTAAATTCCTATTAAAATAAAAATAAAATTTCTGAAATTCCTCCATGTGAGGAGAAATCATTCCGGCGTTACAAAAAACGTTTGAAATGCAGAACTATTATTAAAGTTATCAAAAGTTACCGATGAATTACC
>JAABKJ010011102.1:0-10822 GCA_011634705.1 Andricus grossulariae
AATCACCAAATTACAGTTGTCGATGATTTGACCTTCAATTTTAAAAGATCTGGGCGCAAATGTGGGGGAAATACAAAAACCGAGCGCGTAACGCGAGGTAAACACACCATCGAGCGCGAAGCGCGAGAACCGACAGTCGCGCGCCCCAGGCGCGCTCAAACTTGCGAGCGAAGCGCGCAATGAGAATGTGCCCGCGCAGCGGACAGATTTTTTTTTCTTCCCTTGTGTCGTCTTCCAAAACATTGAATTTTTTTATTTCTGATGTCATTTTTCACGGATAAAACAAAAACTACGCGTCCTATCAAAAAGTGATTCATAAGAAATTTGTAGATCTTTTTTGGGTGCACGATTTTTGTATCCTCATGTTTTTTTGTATCTTACATAGTTTGACCGCAAAATGGAATTTTTAATTTTTAATTATTTTTTTTTGCGATCAAAATTTGAATTTTCGATTTTTCGAAAAAATTCAAAAAGTTGTTAGGATAATCTTGTGGGACTCTCAAAAAGAAACGTTTTTCCCCTTTGACTTGTTTTGATATCATGCGTTTTTCGGCTTAAAATATTAATTTTCGTTTGTTTTTTGGGATTTTGAAAATGCTATAACTTTGATCATTTTCATTTTATCATAAAATGTCACAAGGATAAATTGTTTGTCTTTTGGAGTACTACTGGAAAATGTACATAGAATTTTCAAATTTTGAAAAAAGTGGTCTCTAAAATTTTCAAAATGTGCTCACTTTTTGAATTTTGATCGAAAATAGCTGATTAACGAACTCGTTCTTTTTTTTCAGACCTTTCAAAAGTGTGCCAAAGTACAATCTAATCTGATCAATCGTTCGAAAGTTATCGTGCCTATACGATACTACAGACAGACAGACGGACAGACAGGCACCTTAGTAAAAACCGTTTTTTCTGACTCAGGCGGCCTCAAAACGTCGACATTTGATTGAATCCGCAAAAGTAATTTTTCACATAAAGCCAATACTTTCTCATTGAGATGAGAATGTAAAAAAATACGCAAATACAGTGCTCAAAATGTCGATTTCATAAAGAATTGACATTTTTTATTTAAAGGGTAGTTTTCAGGGATTCGTGGAGGTGTGTTAGGGGTCTCAAACCCATATGTCTGATACATGACATTTTTCATTGGATAATTCCCAATAAGACTCTATACTTTTAAGTCACATTTTCCCAAACCCAAAAAAATTATTCCAAAAACTAAAAAAAGAGATTTTTCCTCATGCATTTTACATGGAAAACTTCCAGTCAAAACCGGCACCTGTTAAAATCAAAATTAAAAAAAAATTAGGTACACTCATCCTTCGAACGAGGGCCTTTTGAACGAGGGCCGTTTTCACGCTTGGCTGATTCTGCGTCCCCCCGTGCGTCCCTTGACAGCCTAAACGTCCTAAGCTGAAGTGCCGGCGCTTCTGAGTGGTGACGTAATAGTGCTCGCTCATCGCATTTTAATTGCTTTTGAAGGTAGGCCGTCTACTCCGGAGAGTGGCCCTCGTTCGAAGGATCAGTGTAATTTATTTTTTCGGATTTGGAACAAAATGGGGGGGGGGGGTCGTTGCCCTCTAGCATGAAAAACAAATTTGCTATGCATTTTTGGACTCTGTACGTATAGACTCTACACGTACCGAAAAACTCCGGCTATTCGTACCGCAATTTCGGTACAAATAACCCATTTCGATGGTTGTTTGCGGCATCGTGGTGTGGCATTGTTGCACTTGCTGATAAAGGTCATTTTGAACATCCTTATAATCTCGTTCGTGTTTTCGAAAATAGACCTTACAATTTCTATGTTTTTTTTTTTAATTAGAAAATGTATTTATTTCAATTATAGAATTCTATTAATTATAAATATAATAATATAATGCACTATCATTAACTTTGTACAAGTACTTAGTATTAAAGGCGAAACATATAAATTTAATTTCTGAAAAAATACGGGGTATGTTATTATTAAAATCAATTAATTTATGATTGATTATTCATTGGCAATTATCATTTTTTGCGTAAATAGTTATAAATAAAAATTACTTGTGAAATAATTAAGAACGAGCTATTTTGCAAAATTTCAATTGAAATTTATCAACTTATTAAACAATAGCAATTCACCAGTTACATTTTTAATTTTTTTTAAATATATATTTGAATTTTTTGCAACCTTTGCACTTTCCATCTCTTAATAAGTTGAAACGTACCGCTTTTTAGACTGACACTCCTGGTTTTAAGAATAACCTGTAATATTGTATACTTACTCTACATACTGCACTTAATATAACAATCGAATTACAAATTTATTTCGTCAAATTTACGGAAATTGCCGTTTTATTGTATTTCAAGCAGTTTTGCCCTAAAAATTAGCACGTAATCGTCAAAATAAGAAATTTTTTATTTAATTACATGACGCGCATGTGTATTTCCTCTATTGCAAGTAGTCGCAAAAATACTAGTTGGCATGACAAATAGTTTCTTCTCATAAGAGTTAAGACACCGCTATAATTTGTGACAGAAATAATTTAAGTCACACCACTAATTTTTTATTGTTTTTTGTGGACTTTTAAGTTTTTCCGAATGTGACATACTGAAAATGTGACATTCTGCAAATGTGACATCCCGAAATGTGACTTGTCGCTTATCACATGATCCTGACCCAGGGAAGCACCAACGTTATTAATTCATTATTTACTTGCGAAAAAATGTTGGGCAAATTGCCATTATTCTTTAAGAAGTACATTTATTAGCACATACGAATTCTATAGGTTTTGATAAAATACAAAAAATTCTTCTTTATTATTATCTGGAATTATTTTCTAAACATTCTTCGCGAAAAAGTACAAAAAAAAACAAGGGTAAAAAATTGTATATTGTCGAAAAATTTTCTGCATTCTCATCATAATGAGAAGGTATTAGTTTTATGTGAAAATTGACTATTGCGAATTTGTTCAAATCTCCGCGTTTTGAGACCCCCAGAATCCGAAAAAACATGGTTTAACGATGGTGCCTGTCTGTCTATCGTCGTTGTCGCCTTCATCGTCTCTATACCTGATAACTTTTGAAATACTAACCGGACCTATCTACAAATTTGTCATGAATTACTTTTTGATAGGAGGCGTAGTTTTTGTTTTATTCATAAAAAACCTTAAAAATGAATAATAAAGAATTTTGGACAAATGACACAAGCTACGAAACAAATGAATGAACAAAAGTTGTTCACTCAAAAAAGAGCTACAAGTTTGTTATGAATCATTTTTTGATAGGACGCCTAGTTTTTGTTTTAATCGTAAAAATAACATCAAAAATTAAAAATTCTTTGGAAAAACGACACAAGGTGCAAAAAAAAATAATTAGACAAAAGTTGTTTGCATATACAAGATCTAAAAATTTGTTATGAATTATTTGTTGACAGAATGCGCATTTTTTGTTTTAGTCGTAAAAAATAACATTATAAATAAAAATAAAAAAATGTTGGACAAATGGCACAAGCTACGAAAAAAATTAATCGACAAAAGTTGTTCCGAAAAAGAGCTACAAATTTGTTATTTATCATTTTTCAATAGGACGCGTATTTTTCGTTTTAATTGTAGAAAATAACATTAAAAATTAAAAAATTAAATTTTTGGACAAACGACACAAGCTACGAAAAAAAATGAATCGACAGAAGTTATTCTCCTAAAAAAGAGCTACAAATTTGTTATGAATTTTTTTTTTTATAAAACGCGTAGTTTTTGTTTGAATCGTAAAAAATAACATTAACAATAAAAGAATTACGTTTTTGGAAAAACGACACAAGGTACAAAAACAATGATTAGAAAAAAGTTGTTCATCCAAAAAAGATCTTCAAAGGACCCCGCACCAAATACATGGTAAAAAAGGTCCCGGTGGAATTTCCAAAGTTTTTGATTTTTTTTTAAATTTATGCTCTCCTGATCAAAAAATCCTCATCGCAGAAATTCAAATTATGAACCGTTTTTGCGCTACGACGAAAAAGTCAGATTTGGGTACATATTTTTACCTATGGAGTGGTATATATCAGACTTTTTTTCCACCCTTTGCATTGCTCTCGTGCAAGTTTATGTAGAGAAAGAATTGCACGGAAGTCATAAGCGCTAAGCTTTCGGGCGATGCGCTAAGCGCTTAGGCAACGCACAAAGGTTCATATAATTGCATGTTATCGAGCATGAAACGCGAAATTCGATTTCTATTATCAAGAGGCATTTGGTTGTCTGAATCGATGATAAAAATAGCTAATTCACAAACGCATGACAAATTCGCAGCGTTGATCTTTGGGTTTGATTCCCAAGTTTTATTCAAGCAGTCTAAAACACCTTATAGGAAATGCTTATCTCGTTCTAACGGTCCCACTTTAACTTCAACGCTAAGCGTTTAAGAAGCATCCAGACAACAAAATCAACTCCCAGCGTTGCTGTTTGGCTCGGATTAGCCAGTTTAAGGTAAGTAGTCGAAAACACCATATAAGGAATACTTATCTCGTTCTTACGCTCCCACTTTAACTTCAACGCTAAGCGTTTAAGAAATCACCCAGACAATAAAATCAACTCACAGTGTTGCTGTCTGGCGCTGATCAGCCCGTTCATGTGCGCAATAATCATTTGATTACAAAAACTGCACCGCTGAGGGTTGATTTTTTACTCTACGTAAATACTTGCCTTTTATGCTTAGCGTTGAAGTTAAATTCGGAGCGTTGGAACGAGATAAGCATTCCGTATGGAGTGTTTTAGATTGCGTGACCTAAACTGGCGAATTAAAGCCAAACAGCAACGCTTGGAGTTTATTATGTTGTCTGAGTGCTTTTCTTAAACGCTTAGCGTTGAAGGTAGAATGGAAGTGTTGGCACGAAAGGAGAATTCTGTAAAAGGTACTTTAGAGTGCTTGACATAAACTGGTTGGTCAGGGCACAATTACAACGCTGGGTATTGATTCTTTTGTCTGGCCATTCAACTTAAGCGCTTTGCGACGAACTTGGGATTTAATCTTTTAATCGCAAATAGCGTTTGTCATGTGTTTGTGAATTAGCTATTTGTATCACCGATTCAGACTACTAAACGCCTCTTGATAATAGAAATCGAATTTCGCGTTTGAAGCTCGATAACATGCAATTATTTGAACGCTTTGTGCGTTGTCTAAGCGCTTAGCGCATCGCACGAACGCTTAGCGCATCGCCCGAACGCTTAGCGCTTATCACTTTCAACGCGATTGCATCGTATTGTTCGTCCGTGTAATTCTTTCTCTGCATAAACTTGCTCGAGAGCAATGCAAAGGGTGGCAAAAAAGTCTGAGATATATTCCACTCCACAGGTAAAAATATGTATCAAAATCTGACTTTTAAATCATCGCAGCGCAAAAACTGTTCATAATGCCGTGAGGATTTTGCCGTGAGGATTTTGTGATCAGGAGAGCATAAACTAAAAAAATATCAAAAACTTTGAAAATTCCACCGGGACCTTTTTTACCATGTATTTGGTGCAATAAAATGTTTATTATAAAAAAAAAAATTTTGTATAGGATACGCACTTTTTTTAGTTATAAAAACAATATTAATGTTTCAAAAATAATGCATATTATGAATTGTAATAATATAAATTTATTGAAATGATACATTTTTCAGGGTAGCTGAGAATAAAAATTATCGAAAAATAAGGAACAAATATTAAAGTAATCCTGAAAAATAAAGGTTGCACATTATTTTGGAATATATAAATAAGCAGTCCCAGACCATGTTACAGAAATAAATGTAATACACATTTGATATTATAGAATTGAACATTATGTAAAAAATGCACACTGTGGACAAAATCCAGTGCCGAGGGACACCAAATGACAGTTGTCGATGCTTTGAACTTCAATTTCAAAAAGTCTGTGCAAAAAGTCTGTGCACAAAGCTGTTATACAATAAGCGCATTATGAAAAATCAACACCTTTCTTTATAAATTTGAAAAACTAGAAGGTATTTTTTATTTTCTACGTAAAAACTATTATCTGTCTCAAATTATTATCTATATGTATGAAAAACTGTTTTACAGAAGAAATGTGTAATTTATTTAGATCTACACTTTTTGTACGCGGGTTGTTCCAAAAGAAACAACCGATATTTTATTAATTGGCGGGAAATGGTCGGGGGGGGGGGCAATTGGACGTTGATTTTTTCGTTTGTATCTCAGGACATCACTGAATTTTTATCAATACGTTATCAGCTGTTTTCTCTTATCAGTATCATTGCAACAATGCGGTTTATTGTATAAAATTCGTCTCATTTCAATCATTTTGAAAGCGCACAAATGGAAACACCTTAATCTAGCGTTATACTTATGCTGTTAAGGAAACTCGCAAAGTTGAATAGTTAATGCCATTCAGTGTGGTTCAGCGATCCTCTAACTTGGATTCTATACAATGCATTCCAGGCAAAAAAATATTGAATATTGTCAATTTCACTCAGTGTTGTTCGGCGAACTTTTGAGTTGAATCTTATTTAATTACCTTGCATGAAACTTCCCTGTGGGCACGAAATTTGGTGACGTCTTTACGACATCGTTACGACATATTTACGAAAACTTTACGACATCATATGTAAATGCCGTTAAGGTGTCTTTACGATATCTTATAGACGTCGTACTATCTGACGATGTCTTTACGATATCGTAAAGACACCTTAACTACATAGCCATAGGATATCGTAACGTTGTCTTAAAGATGTCTTAAAGATGTCGTAAAGATGTCGTAGAGACGTCGTCAAATTTGGTGCTCACTTGGTTACATTACAAGAAAAAGAATTCCCATAACAATAAAGTTTAACCTCGGTAAGTACTTTTTAGTAGAATGACTTCTTCAATACATACAATGCACCCTTAAATGAAAATATAATACTTAAGTTAATTATATAAGAACAAAAGAAGGGGGTTAACGTGTGCAGGTGTAGGGGCTAGAAAGGTGAATGCCGATTAGTCGGTATCGTATCTTTCATCCAATCAACTAGCTAGGTAGCATCATTTCAATTCGTTTCATTGCGTTTCTACACATTTATAAGCATTTGGGAATATATTTCAGAAACGGAATTAAAACGCACTGAAACGTTTCAATGCATTTCAATTAACTCCTTCTTACCGGTCTCATGAAATAGGGCATTAAAAGTTCAACATTTCAGAAATTGTATCTTATAGAAAGACATTATTTATAATATATTCAATCGTGACAACTATATAAATACTACATGGAAAATTACAACTACATTCATATCTTCTTACCTACATGTGAGATGATTTTCCCAGTGCAAAAATTTGAACTTGTGTATCAAAATTTTACACGTTGGGATTTAGTGTGATAAGAACACAAATCCATCTGACTTTGTATTTTATTAAGCAGGAATAGAAGAACTAACATATCTCATATTTTAGAGAACATTTACATAACCTAAAATAAATCAATCTTTTGCCATAGAAACCTTTTCCACTGCAAACAAATCAAAACCCTGCCTTTCGCAACTTAGTGTCTGCTCCTAGGATCCATCAACACCTTCATGAAATTAAATACCTGACTTCGTTGGTTTCTTGAATGAATTTCCAGCAATTGAATGTTTAAATTTATTCATAAATGCCAATCCACGTGAACAAGAAATATTTGTGCAATACCCTCAAGAAGCCAACAAGCCAAACTAATATAAAAAAACCGTGTACTGATCTTTATTTCTTTAGGTCCATGGAGTGCATCTACGAGTCCAGCGAGGTCACCTAGTCCGGTGCACAGGATGGATCACGATCGTCATTACGGCACTACGAGTCTTGATCAGCGTTCCCGAAGTCCAAGTCCGATCGGTGGCAGAACGCCCGCACATCCTCATAATCACTATCACCATCACCCGCATCAGCACAGTTACCCCGTCTTGGTACAACGAAGGGGTCAAGGTCGAAGGTTGCCGCCGACGCCGAAAAAGCCGTCAACCCTTCAACTGAAGCCTGCTAATATAAACTTCCCCAAGTTGAACGCCTCACCTACACACGGGTCACATGTAGGTCACGTTACTGGCCCACAGCATGGCCCAATTCCGACCGTGCCTCCCGGACATGGCCCTCTCAGTTTCGAACAGGCCGTGGCTATGGGCCGCGGTGGACGTATGCTACCTAGTCCGGTACCGAACGGTTTTAAACCCCAACCTACCCTGGCGAAGCAGAAGACACCTAGATCCAGGCACTCCGATAGCGACGAGGACGATTGGTGCTAGCCATCGTGAAACCCTGGATGCTCGTCCGGTGACGAGAAAACTTTAGAACGCCTCTCGGTTGGCGCCTGAGAGAATCGACCACGATTATCGTAATTGCTTCTGTAATCAGTCGGGGTATTATGGATTTGGCTCAGGAGACTACTTCCTCGAGATTCGGATATCGCAAGACTGAAATTTTCTGACCGTAGTTGTTATGGAGCATCAGGCCGAGCTGTGCGTTTGCTGAATCCTCTGAAGGAAAATACTTAGAGATAATTGATAGGCAGACGATAGCAAGTATTTACAAATTCAACACATGTGAAGATTCCGGTGCACTTATAAAAACTGTTGCCCTTTGTTTCTTTCTGAATTTCTATCTTTGCTACTACTCCTTTTCATACGATTGACTTGCCAAACGTTCGTTCAAGATAGCAGAGATGATTTGGTGGAAAATTGATAAAGATACTCTGGGAGCTCTTACTATCTTCTAATTTTCAACTCTGGAAAGTTGAACATACCTTTGAGGAGTTTATCGGCTAAGGACCTTATATTTTTTGATACCTCTTGAAATTCAAGTCCAGTGGATTCAGAGTGTCCAGACAGTGGTTCAAAGCCTGCAAATTTGGTTTAGTTTTCTTGAAATTTTGTAAAAAAGTTGCAGAGAGATGTGTAACATGCGAAAGTACAGTAACATATGAAGTGTGAAAGTGCTCTTTTGGAACATAATTTTTTGTATTTTTCCGACAAAAATCTATTCAAGTTTAAAAGAGTAATTTAAACAAAAAATTAGGAAACCTCACCATGCTTTTATATTGATATCGTACCAGCATCTCTTGTGAGATTCAGCTATTTTTGCGATATTTTTCGCCAAAACTACTTGTGAGACAGCGACTACTTGGAAGAATCGCGCATCTTTTAGACTGATAGTCGTTAAAACGCTTGAGAAAAACTATAAATGTATACCGGAATTTCACGTCGTGATGGCTTCAATACTTTCACTTATACCCAGGGATGCTTAGCAAAAGCAAAAAAGGTCTTCAACGAGTTTGCAGTCGGTTTCGAGCAAGTCTTCAAGAGCACTTATAGTCTAGGTTACACTCAATCTCCACTGAACCAGAGGTTTGATTTCCGAAGGAAACAAAATTAGGGATGATAACCGGATACCCGCACCCTGGTGGATCAGTGAAGTCTTCAATCGATTCAGTACGACAGTTTATGATCAAATAGCGAGTCAAATATACTATGTATGCGCATATTTAATTCCCATTTCTACCTGGAGATAAGGCGACTAGTGTGCCAAGATTCAAGGATGTTAAACTGATTTTGCTATATTGTATGGCATTGTACAATTATTTTTGTACAATCGGAATCAAATCGATGGAAGAAATTCATGATCACGTCATTGAACACAGGTTACCATGTAAAAGTAGCCAATGAAAAAGGACTATGGCAAACTAATCAAAATTTCTCGAGTCTGATGGAACTTTTGTCAAGTGCTAGAATTTTTGCATGGTGAAACAGAAATGTTTTCTTGTCATTTTATTTTACTTTCAGAAACAGATTACGAAAAGTAGTGATGCAAGTGCCAACGAAATCTCTGGTATAACTAATGTGATTTATTTTCCATACCCCACTTGAAAAAGTAGACGTACAAAAGGACGTACAAAGGTAGTGCAAAAGAACGTACTATAGGACGTACAAAAGGACGTCCCAAATTGGGATACATAATTACGTGCTTTGGTACGTCCTTTTGTACCTTCTTTAGTACGATGTTTCTGACGTCATTTCATATTTGAAGAAAAGTGGTTAAAGATTTTTTTTTAGTTTAACGTTTAATAGATTGGTATGAATGTCAGGAAAAAGTGTAGTCGAATTTAAAGAAAATATACGCTGTAAGCCCATCTGAAAAATTGCACCCTCTCCCAGCGAAATCGCGGTAAAATTTCAGCTGTAACCACGTCTCACGACCGTGAGATAGGTGGTTACAGTGTGCGACGAATTCAATACGATGATCCGGCAACAGTCTCGTGCACCCTGACGACATGGAGCGACCAAAGGACGACCGCCTTCTGCATTTTCCCCGCAAGTGTCGCAGCATTTTCTTGACACGCAGGAATGCTTTTAAGACTATTAACCAGTGAAACCTTGGCACCTCCAAGAGCGCCAATGATAAAGATGATTAGGTTAACAGAATATTCGGGGTATAACCGCCCCAACTACCTTATAAGGTCTGTATGCCTCTCTTTCTTTTCATTCTCCTTGGCTATGATGTTTTTGTCAGCTGGTGCCGAAAATTCGATAACAAATATGGTTTTTTTCTCGAAGACAAGAAGCATTATGTCAGGGCTTGAGTGCGCAACAGAAATAATTTTCGAGAATATAAAGTTCCAGTATATCCGACACTTCTCATTCTCGACAATTGACTGTATTTCCCTAGGAGCGTTTAGCGGAGCGGTATTTGGGCTGATGCTGTAAGAGTGACAGATATGGTAATAAAGCACTCTTGGTGCCGCATTGTGCATTTGGATGTAGGTCGTTCCCGCATGAGTTGGACAACTAGATAGTATGTGTCCTAGATGCTCAGGGTGTGCATGACAC
>JAABKJ010011103.1:0-10822 GCA_011634705.1 Andricus grossulariae
GAATATACGTCAAAATTCAAATACTCCTAGCATCGTTTTTGTTTTGTACCATAATATCTCAATACAAGATTTTAGTCGAATTTTCGTCTTAAAGCAAAACTTTTTTTCTGTATGCAGTGTATTATATGTAATATCAATTACCATAAGCACCATAATTCTCAAAAATTGAAATGTTATATTTGAGAGAAACCAAATTTTATTTTAAACTGACTCTCCTGTTTGGGGTAAGTTTGAACCAAAATTAGTAATCAGATCCATTCTAAGCAAATGCTCTTATGAATATACATTTTTACTGCATGTAAAATTCAATTTTGTTCAAATCTCAGTTTAAACTTAAGTTTTTGAGGGGAAATGGTCGATAATGTTCTATTTAAAATTATACCACCCACACTTATCCATATACGGTTTCATTTAATCTTGAGGATAACGCTGAATATATTATGCTAATAAGATGCGAAGATATCGCAAAAAATGTATAAGTTACAATGCTTCAAATGTCGAATTAGTATAATGTCCCCCGAAATAAGTAACAGGTTTTGCAAGTTTGGGTTTATTATAGAATCTAATTTTTTTCAAATTTGTATAATTAATTAGAAAAATTGACGGCTGACATAAGTAACCGATTCTTAAATTATCAAAGATCGTTTTGTAATATTAATACAATTTTTTTTAATCGTGAATGTCCCTGTGCAAATCGCCTTATCTGAATATAAATTATGAATTAATTTTTTGTGGTAGATTCAAAACTGGTTTTTGGCACTTTTTTAAAATCTATAAAGTAAAGCCCGAATGACTATAAACAGAAGCAAAAATCAGTTGAATGAGTGGGTGCGTCTAGTCGAAGAAACTGAAAAAAGTAAAACATTTTTCAGATCATTTCTTATTCTTTGTATCAATAATTTTTTGTTAGTTTAAATAAATCTTTAGAGGGATTTTCCGCTTATCAAAAGTGTATTAATTTAATCAACTCTTTCTCAGTTGACAGTAATTAACTTTGAAACTCAATAAATCTTCAGTGGGATCTTCTTTTTCTCCATTCATTCTTTTTTTATTTAATGCAGGCTCTCCTGATTTTATCAGACTGGAAATATATCGTGTGGAATGAGTTTCAATAGCCTTAAAACATTAGAATTATATACTAGAGTAATGAAAACTCTCAGAACCAATAAATTCGGTAAATATGATCAAAAGCCCTTCTTCAAATTAAACCTAGGTATATACTAATGTAATAAATTGTTCAATAAATTGAGCCTTTAAAGTACACAATCACGAATTTCTCAGCAATCTCAGTCGTGACAGATCATTGTTAAGATATTTCGCATAAATTACCGTCAATCATATCGTAAATATAGGATGTTTAATTCGCAGCAATGTTGTGACCTTTCTTTAAATATGCACAGAGGAACATATTTTCTGCCCTAGTAAAGAGCAGCTGGCTGGCACAAAGCTTGTTACTCGAGTGAAAACATTTGTTGCATCTAATATCTGAAGCCGAAGTAGATAAATTTATTCAACTCATATTATGATAAATTGCATAATTATTCAAACATATCTACATTGAGAAAATAACTTATGACATTATCTAAACGTCACAGTTAAGTAGTTCTGTACATATATCTTCAATAGAATTCTAGATGATGGAATTCGAGAAATAATAAATATAAAATTGCTCAGTTTAACAAATTGCAATTATTTCACATTTCCTGATGTGATTCAAGGTAGCCAGGGATGGTACGAAGACACGTGACGAAACATAGTAATTATCACATTCACGTTACTCGCCAATTACGCCCTTCTGGTATCCATTTCGCGATGTAAATATTTTAAACTTGCGGCAGTAGTAAATTTTTTGCAGTCGCAACCATAACTTCTTTTCTGTATGCAACCTTGCGGAGATGATGATCCGTTTGACATGCATTTAACGGATTTCCAAGGTTTACATTCTTAAAACACCACATCTTTTTACATTTTAACCTGCTTTTATATTTTTGTTATGAGTATGCACAATAAGGTCAAATTCATACCAGTTATAGGGACGCGTAAGTGCGAGTAATTATGGATTTAAAAAAATATAATTTACAAACATAAAACTCTCTTTTATTATTTCCATTTTAGGAGAGAGAGCACATTCCATAATTTCAAGAACAAACCAATGCAATATTTTATTTCAGTATATTTGTTCATATATCATGATAATAGATTAATACATTAATGCATTAATAGATATTATTAAATGGTATTCTCTGCTGTGCATAATTGTAATTTACATGCTTGACAACACTTGTTTCATTCTTGGAAATAATGAAAGAATCGTTTGAGCAAATTGCTTCTTATTATAGAAATTCTATTTTCTGAACTTGCAATTACGGTGTAAATCATGCTTAATAGTCATTTTATAATTAAACGATGAAAACAATATTTAATCACACTTTGAGAAGGATCTCTGTGCACGCAATCAATTATTCTGTAGTAAAAATAAGAAGGTGCCTTAATAGTTTGAAATTAAGTGATTAACCTTTTTTTCTGAATGGACTTACTTCCTGAATCAAAGTATCTCAAGTGATAAAACACAGAATAATTATAGTAAATGTCCCGTACTTTAGAATACCGTGAACATTTCTGGAAATTCAGAGAAAATTAGCACCCTTCCATTGAGCAAAATTTGTACCCTGTGGTAAAATATTAGCTATAAATGTTCAAATATTTCAACAGAGTCAATAAATTTTCTCGATAGAAAATTTAAGTCTTCCATAACGAGACTTTAGAAATGTAATGAGGCTCGAAGTAAACCATTTACTTGAAGTAAAACTGCTATCATCTTATTTCCATAATTTATGAAATAATGACTCTTGGGGATACCTATTACAGTTTACACATCGTATTATCGAAGACACTCTCCTCCTTTTCTTCTTCCTTTCGCTTCCTTTCTCTGGCATTGCTTCCACCTGACGTATACTCATAATCGTCGCCTCAATCAAAACTCGTTGGTAAGCAAATATCGGAGGAATGAGAACGGATTCATACTGAGAATGGGATGAAGGTATATAGTAGGTGTACCCTTTTAAGAAATGTCAGAGAACTCGCAGATGAAATAATATTGGTAATTTATACCCCGATGAAGGGTATACGCATACATTGTATGTGCCATCAATTATATCTCGTTTTAATCGTGGATGGTTTATTCGAAATTACGTAAATGAAAGAGTTTCAGGTTGTCATATGAAATGTTATTATTAGGTAACTAATATATCTATGTATCTTGAACTTTTTTGAAGTGACAAGCATTTAAGTTGTCTCTAGGAATAGTAATAAAGTATACAATTATCAATAATAATGTATGATAGAAAATAATTAATGATTGAAACAATGAATTTTTGCTCATTCAGATTTGGAGAGAAGATTCAAGAACCTTGTTTCATAATAAGTGAATATTCTTCAATATTCTTATTATTATCACTTTCAGACAATTTGTCGCGCATTTATGTTTCGTGACGACTACTTACTTCACTTTGTTAGCACCTGTCAAGCAAATGCACATAACGATCTTTAAATTTATAGTTTTCCGTTAAATGTCACTCTTGTAGGTTGAAATTTAAATTTAAACGATAGTTACTCAAAATATCAAACAAGTGACATAATATTGAGGTCGATGATGGAACATGGGAAACACCATGCGTCTTCATTACCATTTTTGATCCGGTTTGGTTTGGTTACGGTCGTCAAACTTGGTTCTAAATCTGGAATCATTCAACCTTTCATTCAATCATCTTATTATCCGGAACGATTTTTCTGATCAAGGAAGCATAATTATTATGAAATAGGAAGACGAGCAGGTCTGACCTTAGTCTTTGCCCGGGCAACTTCATGTCATCCTGATTAAAAAAAATTGAATGAATTAAAAAAATGTCATTGTGATTAAAAATTGCATTCAATACTTTTGAATAACCCCTTAAAATCTTTCGATATCTAGTGAAATCTCTTGAAATCTTTGAAATCCAGTGAAATCCTTTTAAATCTCTTAAAAGCGCTGCGGAAATTTCTAAAATCCTTTAAATTCCGAATTTAGTCAAATTTCTTGAAGTCCCTTGAAATCTCTTGGAATCCCTTTTAGTTCGATATAAAGGAAAATAGCATTAAATCTCTTAAAATCTGAGAAATCCTTAGAAATTTGACAAATTCTTGGAAAATGTGCCAGCCCTGTAAAATACTTTTGAATCAATTAAAGTCCTTTGAAATCCATGAAAATCCTTCGAGATGTCTTGAAATTTCTTACAATTTGTTGGAATCCCTGAAATTCCTTGAACTCTTTGGAAATCTTTGAAATTATAGCAATGTCTTAGATATGAAATCTGAGGAAATTTCTTCGAGTCTTTTGAAATCCATCAAAATTTCTTGAAGTCCCTTGAAATCACATAAAATCTTTAGAAATTTTCGAAATTCTTCATAATCTTGTGAAATCCTAGTATGTCCATTGAAATCCATGGAAATAGTGCAGAATCTACTAAAAGCAGTTGAAGCTCTCTGAAACTTCTCGGAACCCCTTGAAGATCGATAAAATTTAAAATCCCATAAAATCCCTTTAATTTGAGAAAGTTTTGAAAACTGGAAAATCTCTTCAAAATGATGAATTCCTGTGAAACAAGAAATAATCTACCAAAGCCTTGGTGGCGTAATTGGTTGACATCCCACTCATGTATTACCGGCGTTTCCGGTTCAAATCCAGGCTAAAGTAGATTTTTTCTCATTTTTTCAGAAAAATAAAAATTATAGTAGAACTCTTATCGACATTCTTTAATATTTTAAATAAAAAAAAAAAATAAATAAAAGTGTAATATTTCCAAATGGAGCACTGTTGGAAGTATGTTTTCGTATCAAGAATCAAAAATTTGTATTTTAGATCCTAGGTCGACAAATAGGCCCTTTTCTTGCGAAGAATCAAAATTTATATATTCTGCAATGAAATCAGTTGCTTCTCTACGCAGAATTTTCACTGCGGTTTATTAAAATTAAATTAAAGGTTTCACACTCTCTCCCCTATGCCCCGCTTTCCCCCATTTTTAAAAGAATTTCACCTTTTTATCCTGTTATAAAAAAATTTCCTTTATTCTAATTTTTCTAGTTTTTTCGCCTAAATTGGAAGTGAATTAATAGAACGCAATAAGAAAATCCAACTATTTTTGATTAAATGGCAACTTTTTGTATTAAAAATTCTACTATTATATTTGTGATTCAGAATTCCAATCTTCCAAGGCAAAATTCTACTATTTGGACAAAAATATAATTATTCTGTTAAAAATTCAATAATTTTGTCAAAAATTTAACTTTTTGGTCGAAAATTTAACTGTTTTGTTCCTCGTTCGTCTTTTTGAATAGAAAATTCGTCCTTTTGGATTCAAAATTCATCTTTTAGTAGAAAAGTACTCTTTTTTGGTTGAAAATTCATTTTTTATGGTAGAAAGTTGAAACCTTTTAATTGAAAAGTCTTCTATCATATTTTTGGTTGAGAATATTCATATTTCTTGGTTAAAAATTTCACTATTTGGTTGAAAATATTTATTATTTTGTTGAAAATTCAACTATTTTGTTAATAATTACACCAGACTCTCGGTTTAGGAACTCCCGGTTTAGGAATTCCTAGAATTTCTGGCCTCGTAAGGGCCGCATTGAGTGAGTACTCAGTCGAGTATATTGCGCAATATTACGCATCCTACATGGAAACGGTTCAGGCGGCCCTGACTATTTATGTTCCGATACTCCCGCTTTAGGAACAAGGATATTTGCAATCAAGCCTTGTCACTGTTCCTAAACCGAGAGTCGGGTGTAATCTAATTTGGTTGAAAGTTAATTATTTTGATTCGAAAAGTCTACTGGTATATTTTTGATTCAGAATTAATCTTTTTTGGTTAAAAATTCAACTATTTTGTGGAAAATTTCATTATTTTTTTGAAAATTCAACTATTTTATTAAAACTTTATTTTTTTGGTGGATAATTCAACTATTCTGTTCAATATTCACCTTTTTTATTAGTCATCTTTTATGGTTGAAAGTTAAACATTTTTGATTGAAAAGTCTACTGTCACATTTTTCGTCCAGTATTCATCTCTTTTGGGTAGAAATTCTATTGTTGAGTTAGAAATTTAATTATTTTGTTGAAAATTGAACTATTTTCTTCAAAAAGTCATCTTTTTTGGTTGGAAATTAATTTTTTTGTTTTCGAAAAGTCTACTACTATATTTTTGGTTCAAAATTAACCTCTTTTGGTTAAAAATTCAACTATATTTTCAAAAAGTAATGCTCTTCGTTTAAAAATTTGACCGTTTTATTGGCACTTCGTATTTTAAAATAAATAATCCGTTCTTTTGGATTGAAAATTCATCTTTTGGTAGAAAAGTACTTTTTTTTTAGTTGAAAATTCATATTTCTTGGTAAAAATTCCACTGTCTTCTAAAAGATTTTTTTTTTGCTTCAATATTCAACTACTTGGTTGAAAATGCAACTGTTTTTGGGTAAAGTTTAATCTTGTTTGTTTGAAAAAACTCTATCATTTGGCTGAAGATTCATCTTGATAGGTTGAAAATTGAACTATTTGGTTGAAAATTAAACTTTTTTGTTGAAAATTCGTCTCTTTTACTTAAAATGTCAACTATTTGGTCGTAAATGAAACTGATCGTCTTTCTCGGTTGAGTATTAACTTTTTTGTTGAAAATTCACCTTTTTTGTTCAAACTTTTTGTCCAGAAAACTAAACTCTTTTGTTGAAAATAGAATATATTTCGACTTGAAATCTTAGTAATATGGTACCTACAATAAAGTTATTTAAAAGAATTCATTCCCCTAATTTCTTCAAAAATCACCATATATTAGATCACATATTTCACCTTGAAGTTCTAAAATGTTTAATTCTTTCCATATGATAAAGCAATCAGTCTTAAATAATTATTATCATAATCCGGCATATATCCTCGATTTTTTTTCGAAGTATGAGTAGCAACCCTGGCCAAAACTTCCGAAGGAATTCCCTAAATCTGCAATGGACATTATTTCAATATTGAATCAGAATGTTTAATTCGAACTTCCGTATAGAATGTGGATTGTTTATGAAAAATTTGCCATAGAATGTGCTAGCTAGACTATTGCTCGGAGAGCAGAGCGTTTGCACAATTCCTTGATGGGGGAGAGGAGACTTGGGAGGACCCCGCAGGTATGCGATCCGCGTCTCTCTGAGAGACTGCGAAGATGATGAGGCATACCTATGTTAACCGACATGGCTAATAAAACCAGAAAGGTCAGACCTGGTTCAAGTAACTACACCACAGTGCAATCTGGAACTGCCCAGAAAACATCTGAGCTCGATCCCTAAGGTCAGTGAAGGTGTGCGTATTGTACCTCATAATCATCACCATCATTACTACGTCCATCCACTTGTCTCTCGCGGAAATGAGCTTGGATCTAGGTTACAAACTGGATGTATCGAAAATTACCACCTTTCGGAGAAATTGTACCTCTGTCCTTGAGAATCTGCAGAGCGTCCTAGAGACACTACACGCAGGACGATACGGGTTGAAACAAAAGAAGGTCATTGTTTCGTCATTTTTGTGGTTCACTTTTCAATCTCCGTTCTTTTATACCTTTTCAGACTTTATACACTTTTCTCTATTCTCATCTTTTCACATTTTTTCAAAGAATTCTTCTTTTCTCCATGTTTTCAAGAAACTTCCACACATCAAAAATCAAAAGATGCTAATCAGCCTGGGTAAAAATATTTGGTATTGATTTTCTTTTGAATGTCTTCAATGTCTTCCAGGCCATGATGTCTGGTTCCGTCTCACCAGCTAGACATTGGACATATAAAAAATTCTCTTGCATTTATGGCTGTAGCTGTGCCAAGACAAGGACAATTTGTGGCATTTTCCGTGGTCAAAATTACAAACATTTTCGTTTGTAAATTTTATTGTCTATGGACCCCACCGGCAAGGCCTGAATAACTTGAAATTGTCTTGGATTAGTCTTTACCCAAGACAAAATCAAGATTGACAGTCCAATCTATTGGTAATTAAACACACCAACTCGAGGGACATAAAATATTGGTAGCTATAAATAAATAATGATTCCGATAATTACTCATGATTCATATTTCCAATTGACCACATCTATGATAATTAATGACTCGTGAGAAATGCGTTTATAGATATAATTTATCCGTAATTATTATTATCTTCGGATATGGATTGTTAGACAGACATCTGAAACATTTGCACATCACATATATCTGACATATTAATAATTGTTTTTGTAGTACTTTTCTTCCTAATATTTGCGTCAGGACGAAGAACAAAGGGAGGATAAGCGAGCACCATACCCATTTTGCAATAATCGTCTATGCACATCCGCCCCCATCATAAAGTAGCTATATCGAATTATAGACTATAGAGTCTTTCTATATTTGATTGAGATCTGAAATAGATACCAAGAACACCCAGTTTCGTCATCGAACGGCCACGCCGAAGAAGGCGTGTTTCTTCTTTTTTTTTTCTGATTCTTCTTTTTAGCTGGAGAAAAGAAAGGGACTACCGGAGAAGGAGATGACGTTCTTACATTGCGATGTAATGCGCTATTATGAAAATGCATACATACTTGTCTGAAGAATAATGATCGCTGGGCTAGGCTAATATATCGGTGTGCTCTTTATGCTATGAAGGAGAGGCATATTTTAGTCTGCTTCAATTGGTCCAGATAGAAGTCTGTTTAATTTTTGTTCAATAACTGTTTCGTGTAGTTGACAACTCATGAAGTCAGGTAGACACTTGTAATGAAATCGAAGTAAATCCTAAGATATCAAAAGTGCTGAAACTTATTTCAATCTTCGAGTTAATATTAAAATGACCCAATTTCGAGAATAAAAAAAATGAGCGCAACTTCATGATCCTAGCAACCGACAGTCTGTTGTTTTAGAGCATCTCACCCTCATCGAACGTAAAGATCTCCCAAATTGCGCTATTATCAGGATAAATTTATACAAAGAGTCTAACCTGTTGAAATTAATTTTAAAAAATGGAAGTGCGAACTTCTCAATGTGCCCAATTTAATGTTTCAGACCTCAGACTTATTTAAAAAATTCAAAATAGTGTCAATAGTAGCATAAAGTTGTAAAAAATATAGCAAAATAGTGTCAAGCAATTTTTCAATTATTAAATCCAGGGGTTAACTATATTTTTGAAATCTAGTACACAATATACATTTCCCAAAAAACAGCGTGAAATCATATCGAATCTCTGAAAATACACAAAAAGCTTTGAAATTCTTTAGAATTCCTGAAATCCGTAGAAATCCGTAGAAGACATTTGAAATTGAATTTAATGTATTCCCTAAAGTTCTCTTTAAAATCATTTAAAATTCCTTACAAATGATAAAATCCCTCAAATCTTGTGAAAACCATTTTAAAAAATACAGTAAAATACCATAAACATCTCGAAATCTGTAATTACCTTTCAAACTCAATCCACTAAAATCCCGTAAAATCTCATAAAGCCTCTTGATATTTCTTGAAATATTTTAAAATATCCTAAAAGCTTTAAAATCACTGGAATCCCCTTGCATTCTCCTGAAGTCAGTAAAATCTTTTCAAGTCATTGGAATATCGTGAAGTATATCTAAAAAAAATTCTAAATGATTAGATTCATTGGTTTAATGACACCAAAAAATTTCTTTGTGGGTGTACGAAAAAATTCAGCCATTTTTTTGTTTTAATTGTTCACCATTGGGCAAGTCGACTGAATATTTCAAATTTTTAATTTTTAATTTTGTGTGCATAATACATTTTTTTCGATTTTTCAAGATAAATTTCATGGAACCAAATAACATTAGATGGAAAAACAGTGAAAACAATTTTTTTTCTTCGAAATATCATATTTAAAAAAATGACGAAAAATTAAATTTTATTTATTTGTATCTAAATGCAAAAAAAAGAGTTTTATTTTTTTATTTGTCGATGCTCTTTTCAATAAACAAAGGAAACGCATGCATATTTTCAATTCTTAAACAATTTTTTTTTCTGTTTTTTACGGATCCTGAAATATGAGCCATTTTCACACAAGATTAGTGAAAATCTGTTTATACAGAATCCGTAAGAAATAGAAAAAAATTTTGTTTTCAATGCCACAAATGAACTTTTCAGAGCTATTGCCAATGAATATAATAATTTTGAGTATTTTTTGGCCCACCCTTCTTTAATTCTGAAGTAGGTGTCAGTTTACACTAAGGTGGTCCAAATTTCTCTCTCGAATTTTCATGCATATTGCCCGGAAATTTGTTCGAATCCACAAAAAAATAAATCCATTTTTTTTCTTTGAAAGAAAAAATGATATTTAGAAGTTGCGACCCCATGAAGTAAGAAAGAAAGACGTTTTAGTAAATTTTATTGAGAATTGTCAAT
Source organism: Andricus grossulariae (assembly GCA_011634705.1). Taxonomy (NCBI): domain Eukaryota; kingdom Metazoa; phylum Arthropoda; class Insecta; order Hymenoptera; family Cynipidae; genus Andricus; species Andricus grossulariae. The sequence goes on from JAABKJ010011103.1 coordinate 10,432, forward strand.
ATTAGCTGAATCGAGTTGAAACACAAAATTTTTCTTTACAAATAGCCATAGATAGAATACAAATAAAATATTACTTTTAAAATATCACCACCATAAGTCGTTTTTATAGGGTCCCATAAAAACCCCATAAGTGAAAAAGTGGGTTTTGCGAGTTTTTGGCGCTAATCATGATTTTTTTTGCGCCTTTTAAAATGAAAATTGTTAGGAATATCTCAAATATTACTTAATACTGATAATTAGATGTTTACATGAATTGCTTAAACAATCATTTATTATTTTTAGCAATTTTTTCTCAGAATAGAGATAGAGAATCGCGGTTTTTTCAAGAATTTTCTAGTTTTTGTCCAATTTTCAATTATGGATAGATAATACTTAATTAATCTCAACAAAC
>JAABKJ010011106.1:0-10821 GCA_011634705.1 Andricus grossulariae
TGATTGCTCGCCTGACTGCTCGTGATTACTCACAATCTCTCGTTGACTCCTACTGACTCGCTCACGATTTCGGAATAACTTAAGAGATTTCTACTGATTTCACTCGATTTTCACTAATTTTGAAAATATCGAATCTTTTTCAAAAGATCCACTCAGATTCCGCTGATTTCAGATGATTTCACGAAGTGTTATGCTTGTTGCATTTGATTTCATACTGATTTCAAACGCTAAAACTCCTTGATTCGAGAGCCCCTCGTTTTTGCCACACAAAACTGGTAAGTTAGTGTCACCATCGAACAAGCTGTCGCAGCTAATATTATATATACTAATGAAAAGTTTGTTGTCTCAAACAACAATTTTTCTCAGTGTGCATGTACTACATAATTGCAGATTAATTACATATTTTATAAAGCATAATTTCCTTATCGCTGGTGAACAGAAGCATTAATCCAGCTTATTAAATTAGGATTGCAACTTAGCCCAAGATTCCATGTAGCGCTATGCAAAGAACAGGCCTACATAACCATAAGTGCATATACATAGTTCTGTGGGTCTGTCTCCGTGCTGATCTCTGCAGCGGTTGCCATCGCAACATGGTCCAACGCAGCGCACAAGTGGGTCCATAGTACTCACATACACCTGCACACTAGAACGAAGGCATCCTCAAGTAACGTAGGCAGGTGTCAACGATGTCAATGTGTCCACCGCCTGCGCATATTGCTGATAAATTGTGCGACAGATTCTGCAACCTATCTTCACAGCGCAGAGTCTTTCGACCACGTTGGCAAATTTCAAGCGCAACCCAAGTGAAATAGCATAAAGCTTGGCAGCTATCTCACTAGTAAGCGATTTTCTTTCCAGTATATTGGAATCAGAATCATTGATACTGGGGACAAAAGGGGGAGAAAAAGTACGTTTCCTCTCACAATATTTATTAAACATTTTTGCAAATTAGTTCTACAAAAGAATCAGCCTATTTCAGGGTGACCATTGGCCAGGGAAAACCTGGAGATTAGGGAAAAGTCAGAAAATTTTACTGGTCAGGGAAATTCAAGAAAAAATCAGAGGTTGTAAAAATAATCTTGCAATGATCAGAGAATTTGTATAGTAAGAGAGACTTTAAATAACTGTTACCCGCATAGCACGCTATATTCTATTCATATTCCATGAATATTCCATTGGAACATTGGGAACATTACGTTGAATGTTCCCGAAATTTTCCTATGGAATATTGCTAAAATGTTTTCCTAAAAGTATGTAAAACGTTTTAGTGGATTATTGCTGGAATATCTCCTCAAAAGTACTCAGCATGTTCCTATGAAATATTGTTGGAACATTGGCTTGAAACTGTCTACAATATTCGTGAGAAATATTGGCGAATTGTTGTTTTGAAGGTACCTAAAGTATATCCCTGGTACGTTTCTGAAGTATAATATCCTTGCAAGCATAATAAATTTGAAACTTTCAAATTTTAATTTGAAATAGTTTTATTCCATTTATATAAAAGATCCTATGTTAAAAATATGACAAGATAAAGATTCTGGTCTTAGAATATTAATGTCTAGTAGAAATGAAAAATTGGTCAGGGAAAAATAAAGGAATTTTCAAATCAAGTTTGGCGGCTGCCCTTATATAATATTCTGGTCAGTAATTTATTTGCCTTGTACTTCTATTCCTTTTTTAAAATTGCTACTTCCTAAAGATTATATTTTTAGTTAAACATTAAATTATCTGATTCAAAAATCAACTATTTTCTTATAAAGACATCCTTTTTTGTTGAAAATATAACTTTTTTGGTAAAAAATTAAATTTTTGTTGAAAATGTTTTTCTGTTTGTTTGTTTTGGTTGAAATGTAAAATATTGAATTTTGTGTTTGGAATTCATATTTTTGTTGAAAAATTTAACTGTTTTCTGGAAAAACTCGTCTTTTTCATTGGAAGGTTTGACCATTTTGTTAAAAGTGCAACTATTTTATTTAAATTTCGTCTCTTTTGCTCTAAAGTTAAACTATTAAGTTGTAATAAACTGTTTCGTTCAACCCATATCTTTATAGGTGGAAGATTCAAGATTTGGTTGAAAAATCCACTATTTTGTTAAAGATTTTATTATTTGATTGGAAATTTGACTATTTCTTGAAAAAATCGTCTTATTTTGGTCGAAAATTAAACTTTTTTCTTGAAAATTCCTCCCTTTGTATTGAAAATTCATCTGTCATGGTGGAAAAGTGGAAAAATCTCAAATTATTATTTTATTCCATTTATAAAATATTCTTTCTTAAAAATGTTACAAGATTAATGTCCTGGTTTTTGAATATTAATTTTTAGGGAATATGAAAAATTTGTTAGGCAAAACTCTGGGAAACGTCGGGAAATTTGTAAACTGAAGTTCTTCGGCCACCCTGTTATTTTGATACGAAATACAATAGGTTGAAAGTTCATTGAAAAAAATGATTTTCTTATAAAGAAATAATCGATCCTGCTGGTAAGATATCTGTCTCGCTATAACTGACCGTAACTACTGAAAATATTGTGACTGGAAAAGGTGGCAGCGATGGAATTTGCTTAACTACTATCTGTTACTTTCTCTTTTTGCTGACTTCGTTTTCACATTAAGTATATAGCCAGCTATAATTTGTTTGCTAATTATAGATTTAGAAAAATATTAGGTTTAAAGGAACCAGGCATAAAGGTGTGCTGGAGAAAAAAGGTAGTGGCAGGAACTGGGTCTAGGAGAATGCAAATTTGATCCTTGGGAAGATGCTAAGTTGCTAATAGGAGGGGAGTTTTAAATGCTGACATAACGTAATAATGCATGCATTAGGGCGTGCCCTCTCTGGTATGCTCCGATATATATAGCAAGATTGGTAGTGGCAACGACGACGCTAGTAGACCCATTCTCGGTAAGAGGTAGTTTGCTTGACAACTCGATTATATGATAGTATAGAGCCAAATGGCAAATGGTGATACACCCTCTGACAACGGACGCGGAAATAAGGTTTAGGAATGCCTTAGAGCATGCTCCTATAGTTCCTATACTTCACTTAGAGCAAAATTACCTTTCATGGTAAAATGGAAGACATAAGAAGGATAACTCTTTGAGAACTTACTGCTGGCCCCTCAGTAAGGTTAGTTTATTTATTATCTGGGGGCCAACTGCAAGTCACGTCTTTCTTTGTCTCACTTCATAAATTTTTGTTCTATTCTAGGGATTATCTTGATTTTTTTCAGAAAGACTTATTTCCTTTTGCTAATTTTAGAAGCAGATCTTCCTTGATCCAAACGCCACGTGTTATTATTGATTCTGACTCTTTTGTCTAAACTTAATAAAAAACTTTTATTATTATTATTCATTAAGCTATTAGTATTATCTTTTTTAACTGTATTCGCGTTTTCTATAAAAAGGTTTAAGAGAAATACTTCCAAGGAAAATCTTCGTTTCTTCCCTATCCAGATCCTAGTGTCTTCTTCCTCAACTTCAATTTTGATTAACACTGTATATTATTTTTAGAAATATAGATAATTATGCTTAAATGTTTTGTTTTTAATTAATTGAAATATTTTAGAAAACATTTTTTTCAAAGTTTAGAAAAAACATAAAATTTAGATTTCCAACCATAAAACTGCACCTTTATTCTCATTAATACCTACCTACATTTCGTTATTTATTCATTCATCTATTTTGTCTCCCACCTAAAGATTTTCAATGAATTTTATATGAAAATACTTACAGTAAAAAGATTCAAAATGCAATCCGCTATAAAATTATGCGCGCTACGGACGCATTGATAACAAGCAATGATAACAAGCACTGAGAACAGCAATGAAAATGTCGAAATTGCGAGCATTTTGTACCATTCATTTTTCAAGAGAATGGCTGAAAACGCCTAAAAACTTGTATGTTCAGAATTAATTTTTTCTCCTTAGTATTTTGTCAATTTTTAATGACATATTTAAAAAAATCGTAAAAATTTCAATATTTAGAAAAATTATACCTAATAGTCAATGACATTTTTGTACTTTTCTTAATTTTATAAATTAAAATTATGTTGACTATTCAAACAATGTTCATCAAAAAAATAGTCATTGTCAACTGGTCACAGCGTCTACAATAGTTGTAACATATTTTCAGTTTTTAATTTCAGATTGTTAGATGAAACATCTAACATTCGAAATTAGAGATCATAATGTTTTTATCCTGGATACTGTTCAGTTTTTATAATGTTGTTGTTAATCTAATGTACTACACTACACTATATTACAGTTTCCAACAAATTCTTACAATACAAATCATGTAACACTTTACCAAATACGACCCTTCAACATTGGTTTTGATTAAATGCAGATATATAAATCTTACTGAATGTAAAATAAGTTTTAAGATGTAACAATTTAAAGTCTTTTTTTTTTACTGTATGATGAAGCAGCTGCTACAGAATAGTAACAAATATTGATTGTATGAAATATAGATTTATATCAATACATTATAACAGATAATTGAGATCCAATGACAGAAAATATTCAAGTACACATATATTAAAATACATATGTAATATTAGGATATCGATTCAAAATATTTAATATATGAATACTTAAGTCTAAGATTTATTATACATGATCAGAACACGCTGATAAAAGATTTTATGTTGAAAATGTTTAAGAATTAAGCTTCTGGTCTGTGAATATTTAAGGTCAGGAAAAATGAAAAATTGTTTGGGAAAAAATTAGGACATTTTGAAAATTAGGTTTTGCGACCACTTTGTTCACGGAAAAAGAATTCATATTGAATCAAGAAAATCTCTTTAGGAATACAAATGATGCAATATTTTCTTGATTCATAAAAATATTTCTTATCTCAAGAAAAAAAATCGTCCCTGTTCATACCCTATTTTTTTATTCAATGCTAATTTGTTTCCTGTATACATGATGTAATGTCTGACCCTCCTTTTGTATTCTCAATTAATTTTTGCCTGTCCAACATAAAACCTGCCTGACGAAATGATAATTTCTCACATCAATGTACCACTTCTTCAACCAGAATTACCATCACCTAGTGATCTCTTTCTAATTGCAACACTATGCCTACATACGAAGTCGTCCGAAAAGTACCCAACCTTGCGCTCTGCCTTTGTATCTAGTTGCGCTATTGTCGAAACCAGGATTACATGTGGGGGAGGGGGGCCTCTGTGAGACCCTCTACACAGTGACTCAGAGCTGCGATTCTTTAGTCGACTAGTGTACGCAGTTGCGTAAACGTCTAATCACGTACGCGTCGCACTTCGAAATGACGGAACGCACCGAACAAAGAGTGTGCATTAAATTCTGCAAAAAACTGAGTGGAAAGTACCCCTCGGTCTACCAGGCCCGCAACGGCTAAATAATGATAATGCTCACTGTTTTGTTCAACTAGAAAGGTGTTGTGCACCGTGAATGCGCACAAAATTGCTGAACAGTAAACAAAGAGTATTACTAAGAAGCTCTGAAACGATTATATGACGCAGTAAGAAGAAAACGGCCTAATTTGTGTAAAAATGGCGACTGGATCCTTCATCATGACAACGTAACTGTCCATTCATCGCATCTTATTCAGCAATTTCTGGTGTAGCACAGCCTTGCAAAACTTCATCAGTCCCCATATAGTCCTGACCTGGCTCCCTGTGATTTTTGGCGGTTTTCTAAATGAAAGTGTCCGCTGAACAGAAAATGATTTCATAATATAGATGAAACAAAATAGAATGCGAATAAGCAGTTGTTAGCTATTCTAAAAGGTAACTTTAAGGAATGCTTCCGTATGTGGGAGGATCACTGGAAAAAGGTTGTGGCTACTAAAGGAGAGTACTCTGAAGAGAATACCATCGTTATTGAACAGAATTAATGTTTACTCCTGGTACAACACAAGGTCGGAAACTTTCCAGACAGACCTGGTAATGACAACTTTTATTGCCTATAGCTGTCTTCTCTTTGGAAAAGAAATAGATTACCTCGTTACTCCAATGCGTCGGAAATATCAGATAGCAGCTTTCAAGCATGCATATTCTCGTAGATGTGCAATTGTGCACCTATATTCGTCCCTGTCCGCGGAATACGAACAAGCCTACCTAGCATAACTCGTACGCGAAGCCACTTAATAATGCACATGCAGAATGCCCCGAGTCCCGAAGCACCGTGTATAAGTCATGATTAATATTTCAGATGTCGACCGTGGTAGGGTCAAAGGTAGGAGGGCGGAAGGGAGGAAGGGACAAAGTAGAAGGGGCTAAGGGGGAAAGGGAACCGACCACCGCTAAAGCGTAGGTGTCCGCTAAGGTTCCTATGTCCAGCACGTTAATTATTCGCAAAGGAAATTAATGCGCTCCATGCAATAATTTATATCGGCTACGCAAAACGAATGGCAGGAACGTTGGAATTATTCAGGAACCCCGCGCCTCATAATTCCGGGTGATGTTTTACGTCATGAGAATCAAAATTGGGTTATCCGCCGTTTGGGATCAACTTCGGTTTTGGTAGCAACCTGCAAACAAAAACGCTTATCTTCTTTCAAGGCCAAAGGCCTGCAAGGTTCTATTCGACGATAAAATTGATTTAATTCTGCCATTTGGAATTGATTGTTACAAATAGGCTGGGGCATTTAAGTCCTTGGATCACAGTAAAAATAAATGCGCAAGGTTTAAAGTTTTTGGACCTTCAAATTGGCTTGCCTGAAATACGGCAACAGTTTCGAATGATACTTCTCCCAGTAATACGGGGGGATTTTACAAAAATTGCAAAAGTCAGGGAATTTCTGTGAGAAGCACTTTAAGTGGCTGTCTAAAATGATAAATTTGAAGCTGATAAATTGAAATTTATAATTATTATATTCCATATATGAAAGATTCTATATTATGAGAATTCAGACTTCCCTTCATTCTTGTTTTTTCGCTTGAATGTGAACTGAATTAATAGTTTTAATATTAATTAAAATAAACAAATGTATAAATAATTAATTAATAAATGAAATATATAAATAATAATTCAAATAATTAATTAATAAATTAATAATAATGAGAAAATCCAAATATTTATCACTAAAAGTTAATTCTTATTAATAGATGGTAAAACTTAGAGTGATGTTATGCGAATAATTATTTATAAATAACGTACAAAGTATGAGGTGACATACTTCAGACCAAATGAAAAGACCTTGATGATGTTCATAAGATCCTTTAATCAACGTTTCGAGAGTCGAATGCTCTCCTCATCAGAAAGCAGGAATCCAAGTCAAAAATAAGTCCTTTATTTTTATAAAAATTGGAAAAAACCAAAATGTCGTAGTATAAAAGATTCATGCTCTTACAGAAATTCAATCTCAAGTTAATTCTGAAGTTTTAATATTTGACCTTTGTCATGTTAAAAAGTAGTGAGGTCCATTAGTATCACGGACCTCACTACGTTTTAACATGACAAAGTTAAAATTTTAAAACTTCAGAATGAACTTTAGATTGAATTTCTGTAAGAGCATGAATCTTTTATACTACATTTTTTTCAATTTTTATAAAAATAAAGGACTTATTTTTGACTTGGATTCCTGTTTCCTGATGAGGAGAGCATTCGACTCTCGAAACGTTGATTAAAGGATCTTCTGAACATCATCAAGGTCTTTTTATTTGGTCTGAAGTATGTCACCTTATACTTTTTACGTTATTTATAACTAAAAGGTAATTTTTTTTAATTAAAAGGTCTATTATTATATTTTTGGTTCAGAATTCATATCTTTTGTTTAAAAATTGGAGTATTTGGTTGCCGATTTAAATGAAGGGTCTCGGGGAAAAACAATCAGAGTCCACTTTTTGAAAAAAATTAGATAATCGTTTAATCTTACAGCTCGTTACAGGTAGATTCGAAACGTATTTCGTAGCTGAGAATTTTGATCACAGTCTCAGTTAAAATAAAGGTGAAAGATGTGTTTCGAAGTCAACCTGTGAATACATATAAGTTGCAACAAAGATCTGAGTTCAGCAGTGGCCCCACCTAGTGATGCAATATCAATGTCAAAATATGGGCAATATCGATATTTTTGAACCGATAAATCGCTATTTGACATCTCGATATCTTCATGCCCGATATATCGTCATCGTGAATATCTCAAAAATATTTATGAACTGAACCAGTGAGATTCACTGGTTGCAATAGCCAGAAGTGGGTCACTGGTAATACTGCAGTGAAAGTTTCACTGACAACCAATGAAATGTCATTCATTACCATTGATATTCTTACTGCTTTTCATTGAAATTTCTCAATGGATAAATATATGTATTTATTATTAGCGAGATATGTCTCGCTCTTACTGATTTTCTGTCGATAAGACAAAACTTCAGATATAATCAGTGATATATCACTGATTAAAAGTGGAAATCTCACTGAAGTCATACCAGTGAATCTCACTGGCTAGTTGTTCTGCAGATATAACGGGGAATATCGATCAAAGACGATACCATTCTTTCCATTTCCCTTAATATTGACGAACTGTCTATGATACACGAATATATCATTGATTACGATTGTTTACCTTCCTTTATATTTGTGGGTCTTGTGTGAACGATCGAAATTTTTAAATCGGTATTGTGGATAATTGACAAAAGTGGACTCTGATCGCTTTTTCCTGTGAACCTTCAAATGTTTTGTTGATAATTCGTTTCTTTCTTTCTTTCAACTATTATGTTGATAATTCGCTTTCTTGCTGCTGAAAAATTAATTTTTTTGTAACTGAATTATTTTTAATTATAATTTAGCTATTCCATTTTTAGTTGAAAATTGATTGTTTTGAGACAAAAATTCAGCTATTACATTTTTCATTAATAATTCGTCTTTTTAAGTTCAAAATTTCACTAATGGGTTGAAAGTGGAACTACTTTTGCTCTATAATAATTTTTTTGGCAGAAAATAAATCTTTTTGATTGAAAATTCAACTGCTCCGTTAGAAGTTAAACTACTTAGTTAAAAATTAATTCTATAAGCTTCAGATAGATTTATTTGGTTACAAATTAAAATAATTTGTTGAAGATTCCTTTTTTCGAAATTATTTCATTAATTAATCTTCTTGATTGAAAATTCAACTACTTGGTTAAAAGTTAAAATACGTACTTCATTGAAGAGTTACCTCATTATGAGAAAATGCATCCATCAGACTGAAAATTCGTCTTTTTGGCTTGAAAATTCTTTTTTTTATTAAATATTCGTCTTTGTCGGTTAAAAATTCTATCATTTTTATGGACAATTTAACTATTTGTTTGAAAATTAACTCTTTAGTTGGAAAATTTATATTTTCGAGTTGGAGTATCCTCGGTTTTTTACAGAATTCGCCTTTTTACTTGAGAATTTAACAGTTAGGTTGAAATTTTTGTTCTTTCTTGACTTACAAATCTTTCCTGCTGGTTCAAAATCCAACTCTTTTGTTAAAAATTCGTCATTTGGTCTGAAAAATTATCTCTTTTGGTTGAAATATCAGCTAATACATTTTTGTTGCGAATTTTCTCTATTTGGTTAAATTCGTCTGTTTTTGAATTAAAATAAACATCTTTTCTCGTTTCTAATATCAACTATGATATTTTTTGTGGCGAATGAATCGTTTTTTATTCAAAGTTCATCTTTTTTAGTTGAAATTCAACTATTGTAGTATAAATTTAATCTTTTTTGGATAAAAATTCAACTTTTTGGTTGAACCAAAATCTTTTTGGATTGAGGATTTAACTATTTTGTTATTTCTTTTTTTATTTTCACTGTTTTTTATTTCGAAAAGACTCTTTCTTACAATTGGTTGAATATCAAATCGTTCATTTTTCGTTAAGAATTCATGTATTTCGCTACATTTGACTGCTTTTGATTTCAAATAAATATGAACTTTTCTATTGGAAATTCTACTATTGTGATGAAAATTCAACTATTTTGTTAAAAATTCGTTACTTTTGCTTAAAGTTTCAAATACTTGTATTTAAATGCAGCTTTTTAGGTGATAATTAATGCATTTTTTCAAATTCAACTGTTTGGTTGACAATTCGTCTTTGTTGAAAATTAAACTGTTTTCTGGAAATGTCGTCTTTTTTACTTGAAAATTTAACTACTTGGTTTTTCGATAAATTTTTGTCTGTTTTGTTTGAAAATTCTGCCATTTGGCTCAAAATTCAACTATTTTGTTGAAAATTCGTCCCTTTTGCTTGAAATTTCAAATATTTGTTCGCAAATGCAACAGTTTGGGTGATACTTAATTGCTTTATGTTTTGAAAATTCCAATAGGTATGTATATACAAATTCAACTAATTTATTTAAAATCGAATTATTTTTCTAATAATTTAAATACTTTATTGAAAAGTCATATATTTTGTCCGAAAATGCAAATACTTCGTTGAAAATTTATTGTATTTGAAAGAAAAGTTCTTGTTTGAAATTTCAAGTGCCTTCTAAAAAATTCATCTTCTTGGAATAAAAGATTCGACTGTTTTGTTAAAAATTGAACTGTTTGTGGTTGAAGTTAATTTTTTTTTCTTTGAAAATTCCACCATTTGGTTGAAAATTCGTCTTTACAATTTGAAAACTCAATTATTTGGTCAAAAATCGTCTCTTTTGATTGCAATTTTATGCTGAGTTATATTGGCCCCCCACCCCTCCACTCTTAATTTTCGTGTTTTATATAGCCCACTGAATTGCACCGAAAATGCGCTCATATGCGCCACCAATCAAAAATGTTGCGCAACGAACTCTAGGAATTATAGCAGATGTTACGTGTGGGCGACACGCCAGCCCCCCCCCCCCTATTTGAAAAATAAAAGTTTAAATTGCATGACCTTGAAG
>JAABKJ010011107.1:0-10821 GCA_011634705.1 Andricus grossulariae
ATGTTCACGTGTGCGAGTTTCAATGCATCTCTCTGTTTCTCCAATGTATGAAGAATCACAATCCTTACAATCATATTCATAAACAACACCAGATAATTTACCTTTAGGCGAAGGATCTTTTGGGTTATTGAAAAATTTAGAAAAACTATTTATAGGTTTATAGATATTTTTTATATTGTAAGAATTTAAGATGTGTGGAATTTTTTCCGAGAGATTTTTTATATATGGACAGACAGTAAAATCAATGTACTTTTTTGAATTATTACCATTGTTTTGAGTTTGAAAAGATTCAGAATTGTGAAACTTGTTAGTTTTTTTTCAAGGGATCAATGAGAGATTTAGGGTAGCCATTGTTAATTAGAGTTTTTTTAATCAGATTAATATTTTCTGTTCTAAAAGCAATGTCCGAAATGCGAAACATTTTAAAAAATAGGCCAGTAGCGATGCTAGTTGTATGATTTTGAGGACTTGCAGAGTCAAAATTCAGATACCTCCCAGACCAGGATTGCTTTTGAAACCAATCGAGTTTTAGATAATTATCGATCGTTATGATAAGTGTGTCTAAAAAGCAAATTTTCGAATTATTTTAAAATCCAATTGTAAATTTAATATTAGAATGGTAAGAGTTGAATAAGTTAAGAATAAAGTTCAATTTAGAAAGAGAAACGGCAGTAATTATATCATCGACATAACGGAAGAAAAACGGAATAGCAAAAGGTAACGATGATGAACATTTAGATTCTAAATTTTCCATAACTAAGTTCGCAGCTAAAGGGGAAAGTGGAGAACTCATAGCTAATCCTGAGACCTGTTTATAGGTTACTTGATTAAATTTGAAATACGTGGAATTTACGTGGAGGTTTTTGAATTTTGATTCTGCACATCCTTACAATCATAAAACTAGCATTGCGACTGGCATATTTTTTAGAATGTTTCGCATCTAGGACATTGCTTTTATAACTAAAAATATTAATCTAATTAAACAAACTCTAATTAACAATGGCTACCCTGAATCTCTCACTTATCTCTGTTCAAAAAAAGAAGCTAACAAGTTTTACCATTCTGAATCTTTCTAAACTCAAAGGAATGGTAATAATTCGTAAAAGTACATTGATTTTACTGTCTGTCCATATATAAAATATCTCTCGGAAAAAAATTAAACACATCTTAAATTCTTACAATATAACAACCATCTATTAACCTATAAATAGGTTTTCTAAATTTTTCAATAACCGAAAAGATCCTTCACCTAAAGGTAAATTATCTGGTGTTGTTCATTAATATTATTGTAAGGATTGTGATTCTTCATACATTGGAGAAACAGGGAGATGCATTGAAACTCGCACACGTGAACATAAAAACTCTATTAGTAATCCGGGCAATTCAAATCACACTGCTCTCCCAGAACATTTTTTAGAACTTGGCCACAATTTTGATTTTGATAATTTTAAAATGCTCTCAGTTGAGAGTAGAATTGCTCACAGAAAAATTATTGAAAACATTTTCACTAATAAAATAGGTAATAATGTCAATATCAGATTTGAACAAAACTTTTTTTCGTTTGAATATAAACCGCTTACCAAGTTATAACAATTTAGCAATCTACTTTAACTTTAGTAGTCATATTTACCTTCTAATTGGTTTTCCAGTCTTAGTTTTCATACATACACAGTCAGACATTGCCATCTGTCCTGGCTGTTTTAACTCTAATTTTTGACTCTGTTTATACTATAGTGACCATTATTTGGCATTTTTCTTCTTAAGTATGTTTTTTCTCTGATTTTCCGCTTCTTCACACTTCATAATTTTTCATATTATTTGAAAACTTTTTAAAAACTTTAATAAATTTGACTGATGAGTGTTCCAATCTGAGCCGAAACGTCTTATGTCTAGTATAAATTGGAAAATACTTATTGTCTCTTCATTCTATTGACCTTACAAAAAGTGACTCATTGGATACCTTAAAATCTTTTTATTCGCTTTAAGATGCTTCGAAATCTTTAAATTACCATTAAATATTTGAATTTCTTCAAAATCCCTGTAATCTTTTGAAATCGATTGAAAAATCTTGGATTTTTAAAATACCCTTGTATATTTCAAATTCTTCGAACTCTTATGGTATACCTCAAATAAGAGAAAAAACAGCTGTTGTAAATTTTTCATCTGACCACATTTTAATCGACTATCGTGTAAACTGTAATGTACAGATGCGCGCATAATGCAGTAAATGTTGCCGACATGCGGCGAAGCATTTATAATACTAATAACATCGTGCGAAATTCTCCCCATGGGATTTGACTTATGTACACCGTAACTGTAGGCATCGGGATGATGAATCCGTGTAAACATACCTAATTACACCCAGGCAATTATAATTTTTTCAGTGTCACGGTCGAGGTTGCATTCGTGCACGAAACTAGCCAGGGATTCTACAAAATCCCACACGATCTTTCACACGCAATAATCGTCTTCATATTCACGAAAGAGCGCGGCACGCGCTGCTATTAAATAAGCTATATTTTTGGTTAAAGCAGGCTATTACTTATTTAATTTTTCACATTCATGCGTTATTATGCCCTCAGAAAAAGCTGGGGTTTCTGTTAGAACCAATTTTTGGATCCTAAGGAGCTGCAACAAAAAGGAACCCCTCTTGCTGAAAAGGGACCCAAAGGAGGCTGCAAAGAATAGTCAATTTGGACCTACTATGGAACCTAATTTCAATTTGGACTTATTGAGAAAAAATATTTTTCGGCTTCCTACTTCGAAATTTTATCTCGTCAATAACCCAAATTTTACGCTATGAGAATATAGATATAATGTTCAGTAATGTTGCGGCTCAAGTAAAAGTTGTCATCCTTTAGAACTTAGGCTCTAAAGGAACTCTTTTTTGAAACAAAAATCGATTTATAATACCCTCAACCGTTTTAAATTAATTGAAATAATTTGATATCCCATATTAAATACGAATGAATATTCGCGATAAAAATGGATTGAAAAATCTTGGAGTTTTGAAATACCATCAAATATTTCAAATTCTTTGAAATCTTTTGATATCCCACGAAATCTTTGAAATACTCAAAGATACCTTCAAATTATTGAAATCGATTGAAAAATCCCCCCTTAAAGTTATCCCTGGGGTCCTTTATACCCAGCCTTTTTTTAATCGTGAGTCATGTTCTTCATTTATTGTTTAGTTTTTAATTTTTTTCTCATATGTTAAAATCCAAAATATATACACTAACTAGTTTTATCTTATAAAGGATTTAAAAACGTATATCCAAGAAAATTTTCGTGCCAAAATATTAAAAACCCTTGTTACAATAAAGAAATTTCTGCTGGGTTCTTCAGCGACCCCCCTCATTCTTTATGTTATCACAGAGAGGGGATAACTTTAAGGGCTCAGATACCCTTAACTACTTCAAATTCTTTAAAATCTTTTGATATCCCCGAAAATGTTTTTGTTCTCTTTAAGATTCCTCGGAATCTTTAGAAATACCATAAAATCTATGAAAATACTTAAAAATCCCTTTAATTTATTGAAAACGATTGAAAGATCTTGGAGTTTTAAAATTCCCTAAAATATTATAAAGTCTTTAAAATCTTTTGATATCCCATGAAACCTTTAAAATCCTTTAAAATACCTTCAAATTATTGAAATCGATTGAAAAGTCTTGGAGTTTTAAAGTAAATTCTTCAAAATCTTTTGATATTCTTAAAATCTTTTCATCCTCTTTCAGATTCTCTAGAATCTTCAAAAATGCCATTAAATCTTTGAAATCCTTCAAAAACCCTTTAGTTCATTTGAATCGATTGAACGATCTTGGTGCTTTAAAATTCCCTAAACTATTTTTAATTCTTTAAAATCTTTTGATATCCCATGAAATCTTTGAAATTCTTTAAAATACCTTCAATTATTGAAATCGATTGAAAAATCTTGGAGTTTTAAAATACCCCGAACTATTTGTAGTTCTTTGGAATCTTTTGATATCCCTTAAAATCTTTTTATTCTCTTTAAGATTCTCTAGAATCTTCAAAAATCCCATTTAATCTTTGAAACCATTCAAAATCCCTTTCATTTATTGAAATCGATTGAAAAATCTTAGAGTTTTAAAATACCCTTTAAATATTTTAAATTCTTTGAAATCTTTTCATATCCCTTACAATCTTTTTATTCTCTTTAAGATTCCTTGGAATCTTTAGAAATACCATAAAATCTATGAAAATCTTTCAAAACCCCTTTAATTTATTGAAAACGTTTGAAAGATCTCGGATTTTTAAAATTCCTCAAACTATTTTAAATTTTTTGAAATTTTTTGATATCCCTTAAAATCTTTTTATTCTCTTTAAAATTCCTTGGAATCTTTAGGAATACTATAAAATCTTTGAAATCTTTCAAAAACCGTTTAGTTTTTTTCAATCGATTGAAAGATCTGTGAGTTTTTAAATTCCCGAAACTATTTTAGATTCTTTAAAATCTTTTGATATCCCATGAAATCTTTGAAATCCTTTAAAATACCTTCAAAATATTAAAATTGATTGAAAAATCTTGGAGTTTTCAAAGACCCTCAACTATTTTAAATTCTTTGAAATATTTTAATATCCTTTAAAATCTTTTTATTCTCTTTCAGATTGACTAGAATCTTTAAAAATGCCATTAAATCTTTGAAACCATTTAAAATTCCTTTAATTTATTGAAATCGATTGAAAAATCTTGGAGTTTTAAAATACCCTTAAATATTTTCAATTCTTTGATATCTTTTCATATCCCTTAAAATCTTTTCATTCTCTTCAATATTCCTTGGGATCCTCAGAAATACCATAAAATCTTTGAAATCCTTCAAAAACCCTTCAATTTATTGAAATCGATTGAAAGATCTGGGAGTTTTAAAATTCCCGAAACTATTTAAATTCTTAAAAATCTTTTGATATCCCATGAAATCTTTGAAATCCTCGAAAACTTCAAATTATTGAAATCGATAGAAAAATCTTGGAGTTTTAAGATTCCCTAAACTATTTTAAATTCTTTGAAATCTTTTGATATCCCTTAAAGTCTTTTTGAAATTCCTTGGAATCTTTAAAAATACTATAAAATCATTGGAATCTTTCAAAAACCCTTTAATTTAATGAAATGGATTGAAAGATCTGGGAGTTTTAAAACTCCCTAAACTATTTGAATTCTTTAAAATCTTTTGGTATCCCATGAAATCTTTGAAATCCTTTAAAATACCTTCAAATTATTGAAATATATTGAAAAACCTTAGAGTTTTGAAAAACCCTGACCTATTTTAAATTATTTGAAATGTTTTGATATCCCGTATTAAATACCCTTAAATATTTCAAATTCTTGGAAATTTCGCGATAAGAATCGATTGAAAAATCTTGGAGTATTAAAATTCCCTTAAATATTTTAAATTCTTTGAAATATTTTGATATCTCATGAAATCTTTGAAATCCTTTGAAATACCCTCAAATTATTGAAATCGATTGAAAAATTTTGGATTTCAAAATATCTTTAACTATTTTAAATTCATTGAAATATTTTGATATTTCTTAAAATCTTTTTGCTCTCTTAAAGATTCCTTGGAATCTTTAGAAATACCATAAAATCATTGAAATCCTTCAAAGAACCTTTAATTTATTGAAATCGATTGAAAGATCTTGGAGTTTTTAAATTCCCTAAACTATTTTCAATTCTTTAAAATCTTTTGATATCCCATGAAACCTTTGAAATCCTTGAAAATCCTTTGATTAATTAAATTCAATTGAAAAATCTTGGAGTTTTTAAAAAATCCTTAAATATTTTGAATCCATTAAATTATTTTTATATTCCTTAAAATCTTTTTGTTGTATTGAGGATTTCTCGTAATATTTTAATATACCATCAAATTTTTGAAATCCTTGAAAATTCCTTTAATTTATTCAAATCGATTGAAAAATCTTGGTTTCAAAATACCCTTATATATTTTAGATTCTTTGAAACTTTTTCATATTCCTCGAAATCTTTGAAATTTCTTTTAGATTCCTAGAAATCTTTAAAAATTCTATAAAATCATTGAAATACTTTAAAATCCTTTTAAATTATTGAAATCTATCGACAAGTCATTGGTGTCTTTTAAAATATCCTCAAATATTACAAGTTCTTTGGAATCTTTTGATATCCCTCGAAATCTTTGAAATCGATTTCAGATTCCTTAGAATCTGTAGAAATACAATGAAGTCTTCGAAATCGTTTAAAATACCTTTAAATTATTGCAATCGATTGGAAAATCTTGGAGTTTTAAATCACCCGAAAATATTTCAAATTCTTCGAAATATTTTGATATCCCTTGGAATCCCTTAGTTTCTTCATCAAATGTTTCCCAGTGCAATATTATTTATTCCAAATTATGAAATAAAATCTTATCATTACCTTTTAAAATCTTCGATGTGAGTCAAGCCAGAAGCTTCTATTAGAACAAAAAGATTCTATCAGAAAGGTTTATATCCACAGATTGGGTTTCTTTAGAAACCATTTATCATTTTGGGTTCCTTATCAGCAAGAGAGGTTCCTTTTTGTTGCAACTTCTTTGGACCCAAAATTTCGTTCTAATAGAAACCCCACTCTTTTCTGTTTAGACATACAGGCGTATCCATTACGAGCAAATAAAGAAAAGCAATTCTGTTTGGTGGTGATCAAATTTATGGAAGTTAATAACCTTATATGGAAAAATTGAACAATAAATAAAAGTTCAGCACCTTCTAATGACAGTGGGTGGCCGGGCTACTATTATTCTTTGAAGAAGGCAAAGAAACGTTGCCAATGATAAATAGAGTGATTACCAATGAGAGGTGGTATCCCGCAATGTACATGGGAATAGTCCAATAATAATCATCATCAATCCAGCAATATGAATTCCACTACATACTTGTAAAATAATTTGCAATCCAGATGCATTCATCTTTGGCACGCGGAATTTTGCTACTAACTTACGCGTTATTCAATTCAAATGAGTTGTACTAATTCCACACAAAATAGAAGCTACACAGTAAATCCCGAGATGCTATTCATCTGAAGTTGGATAAAAACGTTGCAAACAATTGACAACTACAATTATCCGACAACGGATAATTTTTATCCGCCTCGTGATAAAAATTATCTGCATAATTGTTTAAAGTCGGGCTGCCCAACTCTTCTTTTACTCGGATCGTATCACCCGTCGATAATTTTGATTTGTTCTGCGTACGCTTATCCCTTAATTTAATTTATGTCCGGGAGACGGCTCAACACTAAAAGTTAATTTAAAAGTCTCCGCTCTCTTCAAATGAAGTCAGGGATCAAAAACAGAATTGCTACAAGACCTGGAAGATTCGGATAACCATGTGTCATGGAATTTTCTGAAAGAGACTGGCATTTAACAACAAAAAAAACGAATTTTCAAGAAAATAATCAACGAAATGAGATTAGTTGTGTTGCATTGATATGATTCGAAATAATTTGCTGAGAATCTTGTGAAGATTTAAAATGTAATTGACTGAAATAAAAAAGGACTCGACACCAGAATCAGACATTTAAGTAAGAGAGATCACCATGATCATCAGCAGCGCAGGCAAAGAGAATGCGACGACAGAAGAAAGAAAAAAGAAAAAAAAGGAAAAAAAGAAAAAGGATGCAGAAGAAGACTCCTGGGAGGAGATTGAAACTTGTCTTATTTAGATCTTTCGCACGATTTCGAGGGCGTGTGCATTGTGCGGTTTGTGTGTAGTTATTTATACATGTCTCGAGATGGAAGTTAAGAGCACGCATACGCGTATTTATATGAACTGCACGGACTTATTCTTTCGGGAGTATTTTCAAATAAGAGAAGTTAACTGCTTCTCGAGAAGTACTCGAGAAGTACTTCTGACACTTTATTTCTTATTATCGTTGTAAGTACCCCATTCGCATTCAAGCGATTTAAAGTCGGGCTGCCCAACTCTTATTTCACTCGGATCGCATCACCCGTCGATAAATCTGATTTGTTCTGCGTACGCCTATCCCTTAATTTAATTTATGTCCGCGAGACGGCTCAACACTCACTAAAAGTTAATTAAAAAATCTCCGCTCTCTCCAAATGTAGTCAGGGATCAAAGACAGAGTTGCTACAAGACATGGAAGATCCGGATAACCATGTATGTGTCATGGAGTTTTCTGAAAGTGACTGGAATTTAAGCAAAAAAATTACGAATTTTCAACGAAATAATGGAATCATAAACCAAAAGAGATTAATTTTCAACCAAACTATTGCATTTTGAATAACAACCAGTTAGTCAATTTTAAACAAGACAGTTCAATTTCCGACCAAACAGAATACCTTTCTAACCAAATTGTTCAATTTGCAAGAAAATAATTATATCTGCAGCCAAATAATACAGGTTTTGACAAAAACAAAGATTTATCAACCAAAAATATATTTTACATTTAAATTTTTTATTATATTTTACATTAAAAATACCATAAAATCATTGAAGTCCTTGAAAGAACCTTTAATTTATTGAAATCGATTGAAAAATCTTGGAGTTTCAAAAGTCCCTTAACTATTTTAAATTCTTTGATATCTTTGGATATCCCATGAAATCTTTGAAGTACTCTAAAATACCTTCAAATTATTGAAATCGATTGAAAAATCTTGGAGTTTTAAAATACCCTTAGCTGTTTTAAATTCTTTGAAATGTTTTGATATGCCTTAAAATCATTTCATTCTCTTTAAGATTCTTCGGAATCTTAAGAAATACCATTATATTTTTCAAATCCTTTAAAATCCCTTTAGTTCATTGAAATTGACGTCGAGTTGAATTTTCCACAAAATGATTATATCTTCAGCCAAATAATATAGTTTTTGATAAAAGCAAAGGATCATCAACCAAAAATATCTTGTCAACGAAAAATAACTTTCCACAAAATATAGTTGTATTTTCAACGAATGAAAATTCTTCAATGACGATAGAAAAAAAAATTTAACTAAATTGTTGAATTTTCGAGCCAAAAAGGCGAATTGTCTACATAACCAGTTGAATTTTCAACAAAAAAATTAATTTTAAACCAGATATAAAATTATGTTAATAGGTGTTCACCAGTGTAGGGTAAAGGTGAAAGAGTTATGGATTGAACATTTAATAATTTTGACAAATTCCATCTTTCACCTATTTACCAGATAGTTGATTTCTCAACAAATCAGTTGAATTTGTTAGCATAAAGAAGAACTTTCTAAGAAAAATTAATGAGTTTGAACAAAATAATTACATTTTGAACCAAGTAATACAATTTTTAACAACAACAAAAAAATCTCAACCATAACTGGAATACTTAAATTTTAGTTAAAAATAACTAATTTTCACAAAAAAATAAAAGAAATTTCAACAAAATATTTCAATTTTAAGTCATAAAGGTGTATTTCCAAGCAAGAAGATTAATTTTCTACCAAAAAAGACCCATTTTCCACAAAATATGTGAATTTTTCTCCAAATAGTCGGATTGTCAACAAAATAGTTCAGTTTGCAACCAAAAAGATGATTTCTCAAGCCAGAATCTTCATTTTCTAAAAAAGAACGAAATTAGAACAAAATAGATGAATTTTTAACTAAGAATGACAAATATTAACAAAAAAAAAATGAATTCTTAACAAAGCAGTTCACCTTTCTACCAATTAGTTGAATCTTTAAATGAAAAAGATGAATTTTTAATCGAAAATGGAATAGCAAAATTTTCAATTAAAAAATTAGTTTTTAACAACAAAAAACAAATTTTCAACAATATAGTTCAATATTCAACGTAATACATGAATTTTATATCAAAATAGTTAAATTTTTAACCCAAAATTTCCTACAAAGTAGATTAATTTTTCACGAAATATTTGAATTTTCGAAAAAATAAAAAAAAATTAATTCTGATGAAGAAGATTCATTTTCTACCGAGAAAGACGAGTTTTCAATAAAATAAATGAAATTTGAAGGAAATAGTTAATTTTTAAAAAATATATATAAATTTTCAACAAAAAATATTTATTTATTTTGCAAAAAGACAAATTTTTAACAAAATACATGAAATTTCAAACAAATAGTTTAATGTTCAACTATAAGTTAAATAGTTAAATTTTTAGTTAAAAAATTAATTTTTAACCGAACAAAAAGTTTGTTTATCAATATAGTACAAGTGGATTAGCTTAGACGAAAAGGGGATTATCCAGAACTACTGGGACACTCTTAATCAAAATACTGTGATTACTCCGAATTACTTGAATTACTCAGATTATTTGAATTATTCCCCATTACAAGTAGTGATCCTTTTTGGTTTGAAATTCGCTTGAGTCTAGTTTAGGCAGAGTAATCCACCATAATTTTCTTTAATCCAGAGTAATCCTATATAATCCAGGGTAATCTTACGTAATCCAGAGTAATTCTGTATATACAAATAATATAGGGTAATCCGACATAATCCGGTGTAATCCGCCTCCGACGTACTCAATTAAAAGTTGAGCGCTAGTTAAGGTGCTTCAAATGAGTCGGCTTTTAGAATAATACAAAATACAACTACAAGGACGAATTGTTTGTTGTAATATTTTTGCCACATATTCTAAGGCTTGTACATGTGCATTACCAGAGCCTTTTTTTGATAAATGGTCTCGTTCTTTTTTTCTTTTTTGGTAATTGAAAATATGCTAAATCTTTTGCGCCTGGAGACGGGCAATGCGCCACTGGAAATGTACCAATAGTGAACCGAAAACAGGCGCTCACCGTTTCAAAGTGTGTTTCAATTAAAAAAAAAAAAAAAAAAAAAAGACCGGGAATCGGAAGACGTGCGGTTTG
>JAABKJ010011108.1:0-10820 GCA_011634705.1 Andricus grossulariae
AGAGATTTGGGTCGAATGAAGAGGTCATCACCGAAACAAACGCCTATTTTGAGGGCCTTGAGAAAACCTATTATTTGCAAGAAATAAAAAATTGGAAAAACGCTGGACTGAATGTATTGAGCTGAAAGGAGATTATGTTGAGAATTAAAACGCTCATTTGTCGAAGAAAAAACCTTTTAGTCGAAAAGTCACTGACTTATTAAACAGCCCTTGTATGTAAACTAAATACAAGACACAACAGAATACATAATAAAACGTATTGAAAATATAAATAACCCAAATTCACAAACCCGCGGTTCGGCAGCATCACGCCAAGCGCAGATGTGAGAATAACAACGATCTAAACGGTATGACGAAAATGCAGCTTCTAGAGAGGAGTTGTTTGTAGTTCGAAAGGTTATCAACTGGCGAAAACACGCATCTGGTTCATACGAATCGAGAGATTCAGCTGGAGTGGATATTGACGGAATTTTTTACGAACAAGAAGTGACTGATGTTAAAAATAAGGACGTAGGAAAAGACGAATTTATTGTTGAAAATTTGATTCAATGAAAGGGTCGCAGAGCTAAGAAACAGCTCCTTGTAAAGTGGGCTGTTTACCGTGAAAAATTCAACTTGTGGATACCAGCTGTAAAGCTGAAAAATTTACAATGAATGGCGAAGATCAGTTTCATCTCATTTTACCAAGTGATATTAGTATGAAGTATTTTCCACAGAATACTATCAGCCACTTTATCGCACAACTTCCACATGAAATATGACTTCATAGTCTCTAGGTGGTGGGATCGCAGAGATTCAGTTTTCTCGATCATTTCTCCATGTGAGAGGTGAATCAATCACGAAAAGTCGCGTCGCAATTTTACCAAAATCAATTGTAGAGAAAATAGAGCTCATAGAAAAATCTACAATTGAAAGCGTTCAAGTAAATGAGACTGACAGTGTAGATTTTATTTGATCCGAAAACGCTGAAAAACTATGCTGATAAACTGTGGCTGATAAAGGTTTTAAACTGGAACTGTTTCAAGGAAAGTGGAAACACGTAATCACGTCTTTTTTCCACCGGGAGTTTAGTCACAGGTGGATCACCTAATATTTGCTATAAATAATACTCCCGAAATGAATAAACATGTAGTTGTTACAGAAAAAAGAAGAGAAAATCATTATATAACACTGGAGAAAATATGTAAAGAGGATTGTGAAATTTCGGGTCCTCCCTTTCTTTTAATCAGTGAGAAGATATCTCAAATTCTATGTTTTGCACCTCAGCTATTTTTATCTATCGATTCATACATGGCACACCATCCACCAAGTTTAGCAAATAGTCTACTGAATAAACTTTTTGTCTATTACGTTCTATGCGATATGAAAAATTATATTTTTGGATCCACCTAGCTAACAAACTTTTCACCACCTCATTATTTCTTCATACTTCATTCCATACAATATAAATTGCGTAAACATAGGTCATTACACAGATGACCATACAATATTACGAAGGTGATATCGAGGGAAGGAAATTGGAAGATGGAAACGCCGAGCCTGGTGTGAACCCAATAGAACGCTTAGAAATCAGTAAATAAATGCAACGTTTATTGCTACATACAGTTGCGGCGGCAAACCGGTGGTTCGTGGCGATATCTCTCAGATGATTGATAGAGGGCTGATAGCCCTTGGAAGCGGGCGAGACGAATGAGTGACGTCGGTCAGCAGCTGCAGATCCTTTCCGAGAGCAGCACTGTAGTTGGCAGCGTGGAACAAGTTGGTGGGCGAGAACATCCGCCTTACACTGTCGAGACACTATTAGATTGGCGGCGACAATGTATTAGCGCTAGGTACCTGACACCAATGAACACTAGGCTAGAACGAGTTAAACTGGCTAGCCCTGCGATAGCAAGAACGTCGTCCGACGCTTAGGGGCCCCTCGGGGTGTTTCGCCTCGACTCGGATGCGGCCAGGCAACCCTTTCGTGCAGGACCGCGCTGAGTCCCTATTTGTAGTAACAATTCTGTCACACTCTCCTTCCCCGCGGGTGTTGGGTGTATACCTAAATTTTTTTGAAGTTATCTGTTGACTTCCTGTATGGTTAGGGAGTCTATGTGTATGTCCAGTTCCCAAGTGTGATTGGTTGTTTTTCTTTCGTGGTTAATTTTTGTTATATTAATGTCCAGTAAGTTCTGAATTCTCCTGCTTTTGTATTCCCATCCCCCTTGTCTGTATCTATCTAAACAGTCTGTTATTGCAAAAGGAGTCTTGTATTATGTAAATAGGTTTTGGTATAAGATTCCCACAAAATTGGCATTTGAAATTCTCTGTTTTATTCCTAAAATTATCTTGGAAAAACGCGGTGTCCTCGTTGGTTTTTTTTTCGGTAGTTATTCTCCATGGTTTATGGGTTCTTGTAACAGATATAAAAAAAGGAAGGAAGAAAAAATGGCTTCAATTGTCGTATTCGTTCAAGTGGAGTCTTTGTAGAGTACATAAATATTTTGTGAAGAGCTCTGTTTTAATGAGAGTAGTAAAAAAACTTCGAAGATGAACCGCAGTACTTCGTTGTTTCTCTTCTTTGGTTAAGATACGTCATTCTCCAATTACTGCTCTGTCTTCTCCGAGTCTTTCGATTTCCCTTTTGTTTCCTTCTTCTTTTCTTTGTTTTTCTGCTTTTTCACTCCTTTTACGTGTGTTTTCCCATGATAGTTCTCATTCCTTTTCTTGTTGAATTTACCTGTTGTTGATTTGTTCTAATTCGTTCTTCTTAAGGTTTTCCAATTTCTGTTGGAATTCCTTATAGAGTAGGTAGTTTTGCTTGTATGCTTTTCTGTCAACTGCTATGCTTAGTTTGTAGATTTTTTCTTCCAGGTTCCAGTTTTTTGGTTCTTCGTGCTTGGTTTTTGTAGTAGTTTCCGTTCTAGCAAGGCCGGCGTCAAGCTTTTAGCCCGAGTGGGTAGTAAGGAGTTAGGAAGGGCGGGGGGAATGATCTTTACAATTTACTCTTACGGAAACACGAGGAACACAGGTGTGTAGGCGTGTCAGTGAGTTCGGCATGTGCACTCGGAGTACTCTATAGATCTTTTTTCCCATTGGCAAGGTATAAAGTGGAGTACTCCGAGTACTTGGAGCAGATATGCCGAACTTGCTCAGTATTGGATAGAAATTCAAGATTTTGTCCGCAAATTCCGAGTGGGTAAGTACCCACAGGGATTTTTTCTTAGTGGGTAGTACTACTCATACTACCCACCTGAACCGACGGCCCTGCGTTCTAGTTGGCCACCTACTTCACCCTCTTCTTCTTGGAGTTTCGACCTAATGTCTCGTGTGTTTAGTTCTCTCGTGTTGACACCTTCGCATTCCTCGAAGATAGAGTAGTGTTCTTCTATTTTTTCTGCTTCGTCTTCTTCTTTATCTCGGTTTAGCAGGTTCCCATAATTATTTCTTCCTACTAAACCTTCTTGTTGTTCTATTTTTTCGAGGTTCCAGTTTGTGTCTCCAGTAGGATTTTTTAATTCGTAAATCGCCGCGGAAATTTTCTTTTCAATAATGAAAGAACCTTCGTATTTATCGTAAAGTCTACCTGCTTTTTTATCGGCCTTATTTGACAGTTTTTTTACTACTTTTAGCACCCTGTCATCTATTTGATACTCTATTGGTCTTCTCTTCAGATTGCAACTGTTAGCTTGTCTCTTATTTGTTACGTCTAAATTTTCCTGGTCTTACTCTTTTATGATTTGTAGCTTTCTTAATCTATCTGACCATTTATCTACATTTTGAAATTCTATATCGCTATCGGTTTCTAAGTTTCTGCGGAGGGATTGGAGTGGTTCCAGTTCGTGACCTAGAATCAAGATCGCTGGGGTGAATTTGGACGATGAATTTTTACTGGTGCTTATTGCTTTATGGTTCTATTGTATAGTTCTGCTGGGTTTGCTTGTGGGTAAGATCTCGGTGTTTTTGTATGTCTGATGCCGAATTTTTCGGTCAAATCTCTCAAAGTTTTGTTGACGAATTCCGTGCCATTGTCGGTGTTGAGAATCCGCGTTGTTCCCCAACGCGAAGTGACACGTTTATGAAATTCTGACTCCATTGTAATTCCGCTAGCATCTATTAGTCTGTATTATTTCCACCCTTTTTGTAAATAAATCTACAAAAACTAAAATATATTGATTTTTTCTCTTTTTAGAAATCGGTAACGGGCCCATGATATCTGCAGCAATGATGGTCCATGGTTCTTCGACAATTCTTTTTCCCATCAGTCCCAATTTCGCTCGGTTTCTTGGTTTGGTTCTCTGACAGATTTTGCAATTTTTTACGTATTTGATTATTTTCGAATACATCCCGGGCCAGAAGTAATACCCGGACATTCTCGCGTTCATTTTTTTCGGAACCTAAACATCCTGCATGTATGTCATCGTGATTTTCTTTCAAAACCTGTATTCGTTATTTTTTGGATACGACGAGTTTCCGTGGGTTGGAGTCGGGTAAAAGAGTAGATTTTAGTGGGTCAGTTCTGTGAAAATAGAGTTGTGAATTTCAAATTCGCCATTTTTCGTGTTTTTCCGGTCTTTTTGTGTCTTGTCTGATTTTAGTAGAGTACCAGTCATCTGTTTTGTCGTCTACACCCGCTTTCGGGTTTTTAATACTACAAGCTAATGCGAACGCTATATATTTTTCTGGTTCTCCTGATCTCGAGAGAGCATAAGGGACAAAATTTGAACTACCTTTACGATGTATGACTTCGTAGTCATATTCTAGTAACTCTAATGCCCATCTGGCTAATAGGCCAGTTGGGTTTTTAGGTTGTAAAGCCACTCCAGGGCTGAGTAGTCCGTGATTACTTAAAATTTTTTCGTATTTTCGTATGGCCCAAACTACCGCTTGGCATCCTTTTTCGGATGCTGAGTACCGAGATTCTGTGCTGTTTAGGCTTATACTCGCGTAAGCGATTACGTAATTTACGCCGTCAATTGTCTGCATAAGTACGGCTCCTAACCCCATATTAATCGCGTCAGTTTCGAGCTGGAAGGGTAGTGTAAAATCTGGGCATGTTAATATAGGTGCTAAAGTTAAAAGGTCTTTAATTTTCTGGAAAGCCTCGTCTTTTTCTAACCCCCAATCCCATGGTTTATCTTTTTGAAGTAATCTGTTTATCGGTTCTATTGTTTCGGCAAAGTGTGGGATAAATGGTCTGTATCAACTTGCCACCCTATTATGCGCTGTAATTGTCCACTATTTCTAGGTTCAGGGAATTCTGGGATTGGTTCGATTTTTTCATCGTCTATTTGGAGTCCTTTGTCATTAACTTTAAATCCTAAGAATTTAATTATATTTAATACAATATTTAAGTATTTTAAGTGGTCATCAAAATTTTGAGTTACAATTACTATGTCGTCTAAATAGGAAAAAATGTTTGGCTTTAAATCTGGAGTTATAATTTTATACATAAGTCTCTGGAAAATGGCTCGAGCATTGGTTAAACAAAATGGTATCTTTTTGAACTGGTACATACCCTTCCCAGGGACTGTGAATGCTGTGATTGGTTTTAAGTTTTCTTCTAATGTTACTTGTAAATAAGCTAGCTTTAAATCGAGTTTAGACATGAATATTGCTCATCTTAAAGTGTCCAGTATTTCTGTCATAAGTGGGATTAGGTAGAGGTCCTTTTTTGTACAATTATTACCTTTCTAAAATTGAAAAAAATCTATAGTCTTTCCCTGATTTTTTTATCATGACTATAGGGTTTGACCAATCGGAACAAGAGGGTTCTATTATATCCTCTTCAAATAATTTATCTACTGTTTGATCAATTATTTCTTTAATTTTGGGTTCACTTGGTAATATTGCTGTTTAATGGG
Organism: Andricus grossulariae; assembly: GCA_011634705.1. Taxonomy (NCBI): domain Eukaryota; kingdom Metazoa; phylum Arthropoda; class Insecta; order Hymenoptera; family Cynipidae; genus Andricus; species Andricus grossulariae. Next base: position 5,847 of record JAABKJ010011108.1, read on the forward strand.
ATCGTGGCCTTGCACGTTAATTTTATGTTTTCTTAAATGGGTTGCCCTATGTTCTTTTCCCTGGTGTATTTTTATTTTATTTTTGAGAAAATTTTCTAATTGGGATTGTTGGCTTTCGTTAAGCTCAACAATCTTTTCGCAGATCTCTGGCGAACTTTTGTTTTGTTCGTTTGATTGTGAGGTTTCTTTCCTTATTTTTTCCGATTAATAACTTCTTTATTTTTCCAAATGTTACTATCGCTATCCTTATATGTGTCCTCATATTTGCTATTGTAAAATATTTCTCCTAACTTATTTTCCTTAGTTTTCTTCCTGATTTTCAGTTTACTTAAGCTAAGTGAATCTTGTGTGCGTGAGTTGTCGCTAGTGTCTTGAGTCGGGATGCTCTATAGGGGTTGGAATTTGTTGCTCGCGGGGATGCTTATTAAGCTGGGGATATTCTTCGTAGGATTTGTTACAGGAATTTGGACGTTTTATGCTTTCTGCGATTGTTTAGGATTGATAGGTACTGGGGAGATTTCGCTATCTTTTACCGTCCGACTATTTTCCTTAAGCTCTCTAGTACCTTTAAGGTTAATACTACATCCGAATTTCGGTTTACTATTTTTATTTTGTCCTTCCTTTTCAATTAATGGGTTATTCTTAATATTTACATTTTTACCTTCCTTAATATCTTTTATTTTAATGTCAGGTTCCGGTTCAGTTTTGTTCGCTGTTATTGGGAGGGGTAATGATTGTGGGTTCACTTCCATTGGATAGTAGGTGGGCGGACTCCCTAGTAACCACCAAGTTTGGGTGTCACAATTTAGGGTTATTCGTAGGGCTTTTATCATTTTTGTGCCCAAAATGCCTACATATTTTAATTTTGGGACTAACCTGAACATAACATGCTTTGTGTGTTTGCCGACTCTAATTGGGATTACTACGTGACCAATTATAGCGACCGTTTTGCCGTTCTCGACCATTAATTTTCGCGAGACGGGTTTGAAAATTGAAAATGTGGAATCCTGAATTTTTTGCAGTATTTCCTTACCTAAGTGCGAATATGTGGCACCATTATCCACTAAAATTCGAAATAAACTGCCTTCGAACTTTGTCATTAGATGAAAACGTGTTTCCGTTATTTCATCTTTATCCGAATTTAAGATTTCCGGCGTTTCGGTGCTGACTTGTAGTATTTTTTGCCCTAGTACCCACCCTTTCAGTTAACCTGGTTATAAGCATAATAAGGACATTCTCTTTTAAAATCGCCCGATAAACTACAATGATAACAATTTAAGTTATTTGTGTTTTCGTTCGCGATTTTGTCAGGTTCCATTTTTTTGTCTGAAATTAGAATTTGTCTTGTCTTGTAAGTCTTTGTTATTATTATTACTCGATTTTTTATTTTTGTTACCGTTATTCGATTTTTGGGAGTTTTTTTCACCGTTATAATTACCTGAAATACTTTCCGTTTTATTTGCGATGTATTCGATCATTGGCTTACTTTGACCTCGCACTGAGCACAATGGCATTTGTTAAAAAAATTGGTAACATTTGATTGTAAGGGTTGTAAGGATATCTAGGTCTATTGTTTGTGAATATAGATTGGGAACTAGGTGGGAATCTGGGTCTGCAATTTGGTTGATATTTGTTTGGGAAAGGTAGGAATGGAAATCCGAAGTGGGAGGATGGGTATCGATTTTTAAATTGTTTTCTACCCTTGTAGTTTTGATTTTTATATCCGCTTTAGTTATTATTTTGGCTATTTCTGAGTTGTTTTTATCACCATTGCTATTATTACGCTTTTGTTCAATTTTATCTTCGACTTTAGGTTCCGTTATTTATAATACTTGCCCTCTGATTTTGGATTGGTCTAGCTCAGTTTCCCATTTCTTTCGCAACTTTTCTAATTCCTCCAAATTTTCAAAGTTGTTACGTTTAATGTACATTCTCTATTCTATTCTTAGGTCTTCGTGCGTTCTGCGCAACTGCCATTCCAAGATTTTTCTAGGGTAAAGTTTCGTAAAGAGTTTTCTGATTTTTGTTATATAAGAGTGGATATCTTGGGTCGGTGTTTGGTTGCAGAATTCTAATTTTTGTTTAATTTCTTCTTCAAATCCTTCGTCAATGTAAACATTTTTGAAATCTTTCTAAAAGTCTGATAATGATCTCCAAGAAGATTTATTTACGGCACACCAGTCTTTTGCCTCTTCTATAGTAGTTGATAGACGAGAAGATCCGCCTTACACTGTCGAGACACTATTAGATTGTCGGCGACAACGAATTAGCGCTAGTTGCCTGAGCACTGAACACTAGGCAAGAACGAGTTAGACCGGCTAGCCCTGCGATGGTAAGCGCGTCTTCCGGAGCTTCGGGGCCCCGCGGGGGGTTTCTCCTCGACTTGGATGCGTCCAGGAAACCCTTTCGTGTAAGGCCGCGTCGAGTCCCTATTCGTGGTGACAGTTCGGTTACAACAGCTCAATTCGGAGGTGGAGGAATTTCCAAAATGTACATCGTCTCTGATTATCAGAAGGGACATGGTATAGGTAGTTTTCTCGGTGGCCTGTTTTAACTAGTTTTACCGTTTCTTATCCATGGAGCAGGAGTAGTTGAAAAAAAAACCACTTAGCCATGAAATGAATTTTATTGATGATGTGGAACGTAACATACCATTTAAACAGGCTATGAAAACACGACTCAATGAGACTGCGAAAGAATTATAGAGACGAGCCATGGAAAAGGTGAAAAGTCTAATGAACAGATGGGGATATAAATTGACTGAAAAGAAGCATAATGTTCAGTCGATCGGTGTTCGCAGTGGGTTGAGCATTGCAGGAAATCCTCGTAGAAGAAACAAAAAGTGTGCAAAAATCAAGAAGTATGCTAAAATCAAGAAGAAGAGGAAGAAGAAAACAGTTGCCAAAAAAAGGACCATTAAAAAATCTAAACGAATAACACGAACAAAAAGTACAAAAATATCGTTAATTCACAATTTTGGAAACAAGTAAAAAAGGACACTATCACACTGACACTTGTGTGAGTGCTTGAAATCGGAATCAAATCTCTTTTTTCCTACCTCCAACACAAACATCCATAGATAGCTATCAATGGGACACTACAAGCCAGTTTCATCTCTCACAGATGACTCAACCATCGCGTTTGTAGTTCCAGATCAAGGGGATGAGTACATTGATCTTGCACACACACTTCTAAGTGTACGAGTGAAATTAATCACATGTGCATACAGAGCGTATATTGAATCTCTGCTCAACTATGGACCAGCAGCGAAAAAAAGTCATTTCACATCAGCGTTATGGCATGATGATATAGCAGGTAAAATGGATTTCGTCACAACGGAAAAAGGGGGTCGCATTGGTCGACGACATATGTTGGCAGCAGGAAGAAAATTTGATCTGATTGGTCATTTGCACAGTGATGTTTTCAATTGAAATAAATTTCTCTTGAATGGCGTTGAACTTAGAGTCGGACTGGTGCATTCCAAGGTTGCTTTCTGCCTTATATATCCTACGAATCAGGCTTATCTGTACATTGAAGAAGCATTTCTTTTTATCCGGTGTGCGAAAAATCAGCCTTAAAATTCTTCTTGCACATGCCGAAGATCTTTCTCAAGATACGGCTAAGTATCCACACACCAGAGTACAGGTTGAAACACTCACAATTAATTCTGGTGTTCAAAGTGTATTCATCGATAATGTTATGCTTGGTCAACTATCTAAAAGGGTCATTATTAGATATGTCGACAACGTTTCATTCAATTGTCATCGTGGTAACACCCCCTACAATTTTAGGCACTTTAATATCAATCATTTCTCTTTTTACGTGGATGGTATGCAAATCCCATCAAAGCCTTTTTGATCAGATTTCTCAAGAGGGAAACTATACATTGAGGCTTTTCACACATGGTTTTTTGGAACAGGAATTCATTTTCTGAACAAGGCAAATAATATTTATAGTTTTGATTACGCAAACGGATAGTATCCCTTTGCATTTGATCTGACTCCTGATCTTTGTGAAAATTGTCAATTAAATTGGAATTTCGTTAAACATGGCAGTCTTCGAATTGAACTCCGTGTGAAATAAGCACTACAGCAAACTATTAATTGTTAAGTCTTCTCTAAATATGACAATCCTTTGGAAACTGACGCGTACAGATAGGTTATAGTAGATTATAGCGGTTAAAACCTGCACAGACTTGCATCAACCTATTTAGTAGAACCGGCGTTCACCATCAGTTGAAAATGGAGGTTGAAAAGTGACGAATATGTACCAGGGTATATAAGACGCTCTGCTCGATGCTGTTGATCATAAATACACAGCCCATTATATATTTGGACCACCATATATCTTCTCTGAACTTCCTGCAAGTTCAAAATAAAAAAACTGGCTAACCTGTTTATACTATGGAATTGAATGGTGCGATGGAGATATCCCACTAAAGTTTTTATATTCAAGCCTCCGAGAAGTTGCCAAAACTGCATCACAGATTTACACACGTGGTCGGAAAAAAGCCTCGCTTTTACAAAAAATCACAAGCAGACTAATCATCCATTTGGAAGAAGTATACTGCCCAGGCTTTAAAAAACACGACGACAGGAAAGATTTCTGTTTACACTATGGAGTTAGAAAGGAGGAAACGTTCAAATGCTGAGATCAACCCTGAATCTTCAAATAAAACAACTGATTCTAAGCTTATGCGTACGAAATTGTAAGCATTAAACATGAACAATCCGGAGATATTGCAGACTCTTCAGGTTACACAAGACAAGTCCGGCTGCAATAGTCGTTAACACTGATGATCACACTCAGCCTGGTTCCTACTGGATCGGAATCCACATCGACGGAACCGGTAGATAGTCCGAGATCCCAATGCGTCTTTTGGCAGGTGAGAAGCCATCATGATAAAAGTTACTGGAGATGATAGCTTAGACGTAGAGGATGAAGGAACGCCCATCCTGCCAGCGCCCAGTCGGT
>JAABKJ010011109.1:0-10820 GCA_011634705.1 Andricus grossulariae
CCCTGCACCACATTCTTTGAGGATTATCTCGTTTCGGACTTTGTCCATCAGTGTTTTCCCGCACATTATGCGCAGAGTTTTCATGCCAATCGCGTTAATTTTACTCTTGTCCTTTTATGAATTGTAATAATATACATTCAGTTAAATATGATACATTTTCAGGGAAGCTGCGAATAACGATTAATGCCACATACTAACAACAAATATTAAAGCAATTATGAAAAATAAAATTTCTACTTTATTTTGCAATATCCGAATAAGCAGTCTCGGACCAAGGTACATAAACTGATAATATATACATTTAATGTAACAGAGTTGAACGCAATACAGAAAATTTCACGTTTCGGACAAATATTAGTCGAGTGCGAAGCACGAGACACGTGATGAGAATGTGCTTGTTACTCGTAAAGCCGAAGGAGCTTTAACAAAGACCGAGCGCAGAACGCGCGATGAGAATGTGCGCTCGCAGCGGGCAGATTTTCTCAATTGTAAATATAACTATTCTATGTCGGGTTAATAATTTATCTTTTTTAGTTACAAATTCATGTATTATTTTGAAAATCCGTCTTTTTTGGTAGAAAATTAATCTTCTTGGTTGTAAAGTCATTTTTTTAGTTAAAAATTCCTCATTTTAGTTGAAAATTCTTTTCTTTGTCTAAGAATTGAACTATTTGGTTGAAAATTAATATGTTTTGTTAAAAATACACTTTTTTGGGTAGAATATTAATGTTATCGTTTGAAAATGTATCTTTTTGGTTGAATATTAATTTCTTTGGTTGAAATAACCTGAAGAAAAATGTATAACGGTCAGAGAAATTGAAAAATTGGTCAGCGGAAAGTCAGGGAAAATTAGATAATTTCGAAAATGGAACTTTCACTTATAATCAAGTCGAAAAAAGGATATAAATAAATACTAATTGTTTGCTTATTCTTACGAGTTTCTGGACCTAAGCGTATACCTTTATAACATAAAAAAAATTAAAACTTATTTTTAAAAAACTTTTCTTTCGTAATTACATTAATTTTTTAGTGTTCTTTTAATTTAACTGTGAACAAAAATATTTAAAAATATGCATCAACCCCAATGCAGTTGTATAGTTTTTTTTATCATGATGGCACAATTAATGCTTAGAAGAGACGCGCTCAGATATTGTAAAGCCTAATTATGCTTATCTTTGTTTATTTTTCAGAATTTATGGGTCTATAAATTTTATTTTATCATACAAGTTTTTTTTGCAGTAAATTGTTAATGAGGTATTCTGTCGATTCAGTGATTTTCCGTTTGTGCTGAAGACTTCCTAAAATTATTTTGCATTTGAAAAATATTTGTGTAGCACAAATATTTTCAGTGTGCCTAAAATACATCGTTTTTGAAAATAGTCCTCATTACCGATGACGAAATTTTTCCCAAATTACATTGAATCTCGCAGATATTATTTTGTCTTTTTGGGGCTCAAGTAGGCTTTCTTATAAAAGTTACAAAATAAGTAAATGTTTAAAAGTAAATTTGGCATCATAACAATGGCTGGGATGTTTGAAACTGGGCAGGATGGACTCAGACTGACGCCAGTATGTAAGAACAAAGTGACGAGTTGCACCTGAAAAGAAACGATAATTTTTTAATTACAAATTGAAAGTTTAAGTTAACGAAGTATCTCATCGTACAGTGGACCAAAAACGGTTTTTCTGAACAAATTTTTTTGCAGCTACTTATATTTATGCAAAACAGCATGAAATCAGTAAATACGACTTAGAAGTAATATTGAGCAGACTGCAACATTAAAAAAACATTTTATATTTATATTAACAAATTATTGAGTGAAAGTACTACTTCAGTGTATACGTGAAACCAATGCTTAGTTACCATTTTTTAAGAATCCAAAGTAATTGTTAATCCTATAAACAAATTTAATAAACAAATGTATATCTTTGCCATTTCACGCTTCAAATACTTCGTTCCTTTAACAAAATTGATCAAAAATTTGTGGACAGTAAAGATTACGTACGATTTTTAAATATCTCACAATAGTTGTTAATTCCTTCAATAAACTTAATAAACAAATACAAATTGTCGTCAAATTTCAACCAGAAAATTTCCTTCTTTCAATATAATACATGATAAATATCCTGGAAAAATACTTTCCTAGTAATACCTTATCAGTGAACAGTAATTGTTTCTTTTATAAATAATTTTATAAAAAATGCACAACTTGACTGCTTTTCAACAAGTGCTTATCGTTTTTTTTTTTACGAAATCGACTCAGAAAGGATATTCTTTATTAGGAGACTCTCAGGCGACAACATTTGTTATTCAGGTAAAGCCACCATTAACAGTAAAATATAAATTGTTTAAAGAAACAGTTGCTCACTCTTCAAAAATGATGAAATTGCGGATTTTATTTGTAAAATTAATTATAAAAAAACAATTGTGGCAGATTGATAAAATAATATAACAAATACATATGGCCAAGTTATTTAAAAATAATTTCGTTAAAAAAAACTAAATCTGCTGGTACAAAATTGACGAAAATCTGTATTTACTTCTAAAATTTATCAACATAAATATCAAATATTGCCACCTGACAAAGTCCATTCCCTCTTCTAACCCCCCCAATTTTTGGAGACAACTAGACTTGCATAAATAATTTTTCCATAGAATAATTCAAATTTTTTTTACCATTTGTATGATAGTTATGTAGCGTTTTATGGGATAAACCGCTTCTTTGATTCCTTCTATGCTGCTCAGAAAGTAGTAGCTGTACATAATTACATGAACTGAACCATTTAGGACAGGGAAAAAAACTGCCATTCCTCCAGAAAAATGTCTAGCCAATATCAGACCAACTAATATTGTACTTATATGATGATATACGTGCAAAAGTGAGATTTGGTTCTTCTTCTTTCGGAGGACAAACAGTCCTGTTTCAATGAGGTCAACTATTTTCAACAATACCGTGTAATAAATAGCCCTGGCTACCTGAAAATCCAGTTTCATTTAATTATTTCAATGAATTCCTTGAGAATGAAATTTATTTATTATTGATCTCTAAAAAAACAGTTTTTCTATGATTTTAGGTATCAAAAGAATATATCCGATGATGTCATTGAAAACGAAAAATCATTATTTTTAATGGCAAATTTTTAAAACTTACAAAAAACATTTCTTTTAACAATGTTTTTCGCAATTGACTTTTTCCTTACTCTCGTCTCCTATCAATTTAAAAAAAAGGTTGAATAATATTAAATGATAGCTTTTTCGGGGAAAATATTCTCTACAACTTCACAGTTTCCAATTTTCAACAGATAATTTTAGATGGTTGCAATTGTGGAAAATTTGTATATCAAAGAAAAAATTTTTAAAACAAATAACTATTTTTTAAGATTATTTACTTATTTCTAAAATTGGAAACAGCAGAGTTGTAAGAAATGTTCTCCCCTAAAAATAGGCCATGATTTATTCAAATTCAACCATCCTTAAAAAATAGGTAAGAAGCGACTTAAAAAGGCATGACGGGCGAAAAATACGAAAAGTACCTTAACCCTAAGTTGCAGAATCTTTCAGCGACGAAATATGTTGTTTTTCAGATGAAATTAGGCTACACATATTTTTCCGATTTGAGAAAAAAAATTCCATGAAGTTAAAAGTATTTGATTTTTGACGTCTATTTTTCGAAAAAACACGAGTTTTGCCAGGAAATCTTCTTTAATTTTGTTTCTTCAAATTTTGAAAACATGAAAAGAAGATTTTCTGGAAAACTTCATGTTATTTATTCATGGCAATATTTTTTTAATGTGTGCTCATCAAGATTTACATTCAATTTTTGAGATATCGCTGCAATTTTTTGTTGTTGCATATTTCGACTTCTAAAATGTCAATGTTGAGGTTTTAAGAGGGATCATGATGATTCTGCGAATATAGCGAGCGCTAAAAATAAACAAAGCGTTCAAAATGCCTGTTTTTACAGAATAAATGTAATTGTGGGAAGTTTATGGGGGCTAGAAAAGTGAAACTCGGTCATCTTGGGTTTTCGGGGTCGTTGAAAACGAATCCAACGTCAAAATGGTAAAATTTAAGATGCTAGATCCAATATGGCGAACTGAAAATATGAAAACTGATCTGGTTTGCTCAAAATTTGTTACTCGGGGTCGATGAAAACGAATTCAATGTCACAATGACAAAATTCAATATGCAGAATGCATTTTGTGCATTCTGCAAAAAAATGCGTAGATGGGTCTTGTTCTTTGCGTTACCCGGAACTAACGACGAGGACGTAGCGAGATTCTAGTTCCTTCTTTATTTTTTGTCCTTTTATGTTTTTTTGCCTTTGTTGTTTATTTTATTTTTTAAATTTTCTGTTGTCATTTCCACTTATAGTTTGGCATCATGCGTTCATAAATTACAAACATTCACAACTGAAAGGTATATTCAAAACTTTATAGGTGTGGAATTCTGCGAAGCAATTGTGTTTCGCTGAAATACACAGTGGGATATCACATGTTCCGCAAAGCCATGATATCAACTGCTGTCTTTTTTTGGTTGAACAAACAGTACAACGTCTTCGGTTTCCATGAGGAAGAATCTTCGGTATGTGTGTTGATTCTGATCGCCGTCTTTCATCTGAAACTTGTGGCTTCTGTAAACGTTTCGGCTTGACACTCATTTTTCTGCTTTTTTTTGTAGCCAAAATCCCGCCCACTAAGGCATCAATAATGTCTAGTCTGAACTTTTTCAAAGACAGATTTCCTCTTGAATCAAGCTTAACATAGGTTTGGAATGCGTTCGTCAAAGTGACGTCGAGGAAATTCCAGAATATTCGATGCCACCATTTCTTTGACTTACGGTTTATCCCGTACAGGCTTTTCAGCATATCTGCTTTGTCAACATAGCCCATATGCGTGTTGTAGTCAACAAAGATTTCTGGACAGGTTATAGTTTGAACTATGCCATATTTGTTTTTTCGATTCACAGACGATGTGACGGAAGGATCATGGTAGTTCGAGGAGAAAGACAATGATTTCTTGTCTTTCCATTTCAAACCACTCGAGTCTCGTATACGATGTTCGATACTCGCTATCTCCTCTTTGCATCGTCTTTTCCGCAATTTCTAGTTTTGTAAGCCCAACTCGATTATTTCGGACGGTACCGCAGGCTAGAATTCCATTATCTTTCAGCAAAATCAGGAGATTCGTACTGGTGAAAAAGTTATCAAAGAAGACTCGATTGTAATTTCCAATAAGGACTTGGGTTAAATCTTATACAACACGCGCTCCCAACGATTTCACACTCTTATTTTCTGATTTTCCTACATATATTTGGAACTCGCATATGTATCCAGTTTCATCTGTACGTACCCAAACTTTGTAACCTATTTTTATGGGCTTATTCGGCATAAACTGTTTCAACACCTTTGAATCGAATCATACTTTCATCTATAGATTGATTTTTTAGCTTGTAGCATTGTTTGAAAGTTTTAGTAAGCGCTTTTAGTAAAGGACGCATTTTGTAAAGCTTGTCATATCCTGCCTCTCCTTTTTCCGGTCTTTCGAATTATCATTCACATGTAAATGAGATAGTAGGAAGCCAAAAAGATTTACTGTCATAGGCTGCTTACGTATTCATCATGTAATTGAGGATTCCTAGTTCAGTAATCGCGATAAGAAGGGAGTTCCTTTATACCCATCAGAATGTTGCTACCTAAGAACACAAACATTTTTTTTTTGTCACAGGATCAAATTTCTTTTCCAGCTGTGTACAATAGAGGTTTGTGTTCTGCAGAAGAGATTCTACAAGATCGTCTGGAAACAAACTGAAAAATATGTCCGATGGCGAAATAACGTTATCTGGGAGATTGAGACCAGAATTTTTAGTAAATTTCTTATCATCTTTCACTCTGCTCTTTCGATTCCCATATTCCGTCAGTATCATTCAACCTTTCAGCCAGTGGTTGATCATCTTCTTCATAATCTGAACTATCTCCACCTTCTTCGATATCGTTCTTTCGTGATATTACTTGATAACTATCATACTCCTTATCGACATCCTCACTATCAGTTTCACACAACCCATCCATTGATTCACTATCACTTGGTATGTCTACAAATTATTGTTCCATTTTACGAATGTCCAGTGACTAAATCGATAATTGTGACTGTCAGAACTGCAAAAGTTCTAGCGTGTGCTAAGCGCAGTGGGTGCAATCTGACATAGGAACTTCCAGGATAGCGTTTATACACGCAGAAGCGGCCTTTTCGCGTAATAGTTGTGTGTGGAACGTGTGGTGTCGTGTCTGTATACAATCAGCTGAGTCACACACAATCGCATGCGAAAACTAGTAATTGAGGTCACATAATTGGATGAATGAGACTCTGATAATGAAAAATTATATTGGGATCACAATTATCCAGAAATATCGTCGATACCTACAGTAGAGGTGTGTAATAAATTTAAAAGCAAATAATAAACGGAAATATATCTTCCAAAGGGACGACAAAATATAAATCGTACGGAAAGAAACATTTCATGAAAGATGAGGAATGATGAAGAACGAAATTTAGATTAGCCATTTCGAATTTTACCATTCTGACAACGGAATCGTATTTGCGACCCAGAAAACCCCTGATTGTGAATTTTCAAGCGATTCCGATCCCTTTCGTATTTTCGGTTCGCCATATTGGATCCGCCATTTTGAATTTTGCAATTCTGATGTTTGATTCGTTCTCAGCGACCCCGAAAACTCTCGAATAACAAATATCAAGCCAATCGGATTAATTTTCATATTTTCTGTCTGCCATATTGAAACCGCCATCCTGAATTTCGTAATTCTGAGAACTGAATCATATTGAATCATTTTTAAAATCAGCGACCCCCAAAACCCTTATATACTCAGTTTTAAGGAATTTGACTGCAAGGAAAGATGTATGCTTCATAGGGTTATATAAGGAAGGCATCCCATCAGCTTTATGCAGGTTAAACAATCTATTTTTTCTTGTTAATGATGCAAGATATCACAAAAGAGCAAGAGGCAATTCAAAAAAAACTTTTCTAGATGTGTAAAATTTCATCATAAAATCTATTTGTATGTAACTTTCAAAGTTTCCGAGAAAAATGCGAAAATTCGAGTTGATGAGAGAAATTCTCCTTGGCACAAAAATGGTTTATAGCGCATAAAACTTACAGTATGTCTTCCTTATAGAAGGCAAAATTTAACAAAAAATTGGAAAAAGTATAAATAAAATAAAAAGTACTTATTTTCTTCTAATGATTTTCTATAATCATCTGACGTTAATATTCAAATAACTGTAACTTGTTGGCATTTTTTTTCCTTCAAATGGAAAAATACGTGCGGCTAACTCCCTCTAAAATAGAACATATTTCGTTGCTGAGAGATTCTACGAGTTTAAGTGTAGAACCTGCCTGATAAGAAGAGGATTTGATCTTTATTTATTTTATGGAAATAATTAAATGTCATTAAGTATATTATTGTTATAAATCTGAATAAAAGTAGCTTATTTTGAAAAAAAATTCTTAAAATATCGAGCAGTGTAATTATAATATTGTAGTATGTAATAACGTACCCTCATTGCATCGGGATTCCAGGAAAAATCGCCTTCATCACATCGTAATGCTGTTGCGTCGGGATAAACTGCTAAAATTTCTTGTACAATGTAAGCATTTGCAATGACTTGAAAAATGTTATAGAGTCGGATAAAAGTCTTTAGTTCATATGCTGGTCTATTCTTCATGAATCGTGGACCACATTGGAACACAAAATATAGATAACTGGCCATTATTAAAAGAGTAGGCCATAGATCTCCCATTAAAGGCCAATCCGTTACACGAGGATCTGCAAAAAAGGATAATTGTTTATTCCAAGTTTAATGTTTACTGTCACGTTCAATTCTGACCAATTAAAAAAAGAGGCCTGAAGAGCGGGAAGGTTTCAATTGAGTAGTTTAGGATGACCTCATGCGAATGCTGACTTTTTCGAGAAAATATTCTAAACGTAAATGTAAGTCATAAATGTAAGAAGTGTGATATTTCGCAAGTGTAAAATCTAATACTCATGTTCCATTCTTTTGTCGATTGACCACCTTTCAGTTTCATGAAAGTTTCAGACACCGAAAGGTCGTCAATCGACAAAAGAATGGAACATGACTGAAAAAATACATAGTTTGTAAACTTGAGAAATATTTCTACTTAGACCTTTATTACTTACCTTTACGTTCAGAATAATTTCTTCAAATACGCGTGTGCTCAGTTGTAGTCCCATATATGCTAACCTTCCTGACGGCTGACATTTGCCGAGAAATATTAGAGTTGATTTTCGATTCTATTATATTGATTTTTCTTTGGAAAATTGTCGTACTTCAACAAAAACACTGGAAAAACAGTGCCATGCACGATATGCAAATGCGCTAACCGCATGAACAATCCCCGACATTTTCAACTGCGTAAGTCGGGGCCGTCTAAACCGTTTCCAAATGGAATAAATAATATTGCGCATTCTCTGCATGTGAGTATCCTTGTACTGTGTGTTTGTCCCTACGTTGCTGGTGTTTTTCTTGCAAGAATCGCAACCCTCTATTGCCCCTTGAGCTGAGAAACTACGTGGGCCAGCCGTTCTAGGAATGTCGGGTGTATTTATCTGTATTTCTATCAATAGTATTTATTGATTTCAAATCGATCCGCGCTTTGCGGTTGAAAAAGTTGCGTACATGCGGCGCATCGATACAAGTACGGGGCAGCCAATGATCGTCGCTTGACCACGATATCATGCCCATCCGCGGTAGAGGTGGGGGCCCCTCCAGCCCTAACATATTCGATCGTGTACGTTTTATGGCCAGTAGAATAAAAGGAAATTGACTGTATAAGCTAACCATTCTGTCCCCGTTATCATTCGTTTTTGGATCTCTGGAATGACCTAGCACTCTGCCCGTACCTTTGCATTACCTCCAATCTGTCCATTCATATTTCCTAATGGAATGATTCTTTCCACAGTATCACAAGTACCTCTAATATAATTCAACGAAGTTGCAGAAGGCATATTTTCTTTCAATACTTGCATCACCAACTAGAGCTTAGCATGCTATAAGAAATAGTCTTCTGATTCTGATTTTCATTCTAACCCACCTAAAAATCTGAGGGATATAAATTTATATTCCTTGACATGTTGTTTTGCTCTCTCATTTATAACAATCAGACCGATTCCTTGGCTACCATGTTTCTTATTATCTACTCCTTACCATATTTCGAGTCCGTTTTTAACTCTATTTCCTATCACTTTGTTGTTGCATCCCTTTTCCTTTGTTTCAGGTGTATATAAAATATCTAGTTTCCTTGCGTGCATTGTTTCTCGCAATTGTCTTACGTCAAAATCTTTTATACCTCTAGCATTCCAAACACCCGGGCTGCATTCATCGCATGAAACTTTTCCGGGTCATGCCTTTCGTCAACAAAAGTTTTATTTGAATGGAAGTGTGAGGAGAAAATTAGAACCGAAAGAGTCATATAAGGTTTGTATTGCATACTGAGGAGGGCAGCCTTCTGCAGTTTAGCAATTAATGAGAAAATGTGTACTTTTCCCCAAGTTCCCGAAAATTTCCATAAATTTCATAAATCTGCATAAATTCCCAGAAATCTCATAACTCTTCACAAATTAAAAAAAAATCACAAAATTCATAAATTTCCATAAATTTCAACAAATTTCATGATTTTTCGGAGAATTTCACAAAATTTATAAAGTTTCACTACCTTTCTTCCAGCTGAAAATAAAAAATTACACTTATAGGAAATTTAACTTCAAATCAAACCAAATTAATCAAAATTTCTCCTTAATTTCAGCTAAAATCTTGAATTGCACTAATCGGAAATTGAATTTAAAATAAAATTTAATTCAAAGAAATCAAATATTCTCTTTAATTTTAGTTAAAATTATGAATTGCACTTAACGGCGATTGAATTTCATATCACATTCAAATCAGACCAATAAAATATTCTCCTTAATTTTAGTTAAAAATCATGCAATGGTTCTTTAACCTGTTTTTTAATTATATATATATATATACTGTGAAAAGTTTTGAGAATATTCCCAACAATTTTAGTTAAAATTCCGTTTTGCGTAAGAAAATTTATTGTCCCATCAAATTGAGCAATTTTTCCATTATTTAGGGAAAATTATCGTCAATTCTTAATCAATTGGTGGCTGAATATTCAATACACAGGTCTGAATAAAAAATACAATCATGTCAAAACGAAAATCAATGTGGATTCCAGGATCGTATTCAAAAAACCTGTTTTAGATGCCCGTCTTGAATTCAGTCGATAGCTTGTATAGTATAAGAATATATTCACGCATGCCTAACCCCAAGATTCGAGCCAAAACTTCAAGACCCGACACACCTCCGACCTTTCTATCGATCCTGTGGCCGAAGGTTTCGCCCCCCCCCCCACTCCCCTAGAGCACGGCAGTCAGCACCCTTTGCGGCAAAGTGCAGTCCTATCAAGGAAAGGCAGAAGAGTTCCAAAACCCCTAAATTTAGCTATCCACTTCCTTGTATCAAAAGCTGCAGTTGAAAAATTAAAAAATAGCCCTTCAGTGAGAATGTTTGTTGCACAATTTTTACCACGTTTTAGAGGAGTACTCAGATATTTGACGACTAATTAAGTGTCCGGATGCAATAAGGGCACATACAATTTTCTCCTGCAAAAACAAAGTCCCCTGGAGGCTTTCAACAAAATTTCCAAATTTTAATTTTTAAAGGATATATCTGGATGTGAAATTTTATTGCGCATCTTTTTCCCTCTAGATAAAAAGTTGTAG
>JAABKJ010011110.1:0-10820 GCA_011634705.1 Andricus grossulariae
TAGTATGATTAATTACATTTAGCAATAGATTTTCATGAGTCTTGACTTTCTCTTATTTCTTGTCTTGACTTGTTCATACTTGTTTGTTCATAACGGATTTGCCTTCAGACCCATACTTGGTTCTCAGGTATACAGGATATACCCTTAGACCCACACTTGGTTCTTAGGTATCCAGGAGGTAGCATCGTATTTTCGTTGCTTGAGCACCGAAACGTTGGTGAATATTATCCATGCTTTTTTATTGTGATTTCGAAGTAGTAAAAATAAAAAAGGCGAAAGAAATAAAAAAGCGAAGGAAGGGGATTTGGTTGGTTGCCTTTTCATTTTTCTTTCCCTTTTTTTATTTTTGTCCGAAGAAACAAATTTTTATTTTGTTTTCAGGAATAGGAAAACAATAGGAGCATTTTGTGGTATTTGCTCAAATTTTATCGTAAGATTCTTGGTTTGTTTTCAAGAATTTATACATTGACCTGAGTGTTGGACGTTAAATGGGATTTTGAATTTGATTTTAATCTGATTTAAGATTCTTAAATTTCAATTTCATTATTTTCCAAAAACTTCATGAATTTCACAAATTTCAACATATTTCATAAATTTTTACAAATTTCATAATTTTTCCAAAAGTTTAATTAATTTCCACAATAACGATAAATTTCCATAAAATATAGAAATTTTGGTAATTCATCAAACTTTTCATACATTTTTAAAATAAAGGTAATGGATTGGAATATATGATGATCTATGCAAATTTTAGACATTCATGGTAATAGATCGGTAACTTTTGTGACCAGTCACAAGGGTGCCTTCCCGCCCCACCCCCTCACCGACGAGACGTTGGAAAGGGGTCTAAACCAACATTATTTCTGTAACCAGTCACCGGGGTGCCTTGTCGGAAGAGAAAATTAAGATCCGGCAAAATATGCCGGAACTGAGAATAAAAATTAGTGCAAAATAAGGAGCAAATATTGAAGTAACCACTACACATTAAATTTGTACATTAACTAGCAAAATCTTAATAAGCTGTGCCAGACCGAGGTACAGAAATAAATATAATATACATTTAACATAATAGTGTTGAATATAATGTACCAAAGTTCACATTTTGAACAAGATCGAGTGCGAAGCACGAGATATGTGATGAGAATGTGTTTGTTAAAGCCAAAAGAGCTTTATCAAAAGAGAATTCACAATCATAAAATTACAGTTGTCGAGTTAAATACATAATCCAGTGCGAAGCGTGAGACGAATATATTCTCGAGCGCCAAGCGCGCGAATTGACAACCTTCCAATGTTCAACTATTTGCCTGGATATCTCTCCATTGATCTTTTCGTCATTGGTAAATAAACTTCCAATACGTAATTATGAACTAGTTCTATCATCTCTTTTTCTGAAGCAATGTTGCGACCCTTTCGCATAAGGCAAGGATAGAAGCCTGGTACGGGGTTGACTACTACCTGGTTGTTCAACTATGTTGTATGGATCATTTTCCGGCGGTAGGGGTGAGTGTTCTGTGATCACTGGGCCCCCCCGTAATTTCTACTGTGAAGAGTCTTTAATCTGTATTTATTGTTTTCTGTCAGCTAAATTTATTGCTTTATCCACCAAGTTATTGGCTACACCTCTTTTGTATGTAACTGGTTGATAAGAGTGAAAATTGAGATACCTGCTTGACCAGGTGGGTTTCCGATACCAGTTGGTTGTTACTTTGTAGTTTTCCCTACAAATGCAGACATCCAAAATCGCGATTTCATTACTCTCCTCAACCTCGTGTGTGAATTGCAATTTGCTAAATTTGTTATTAAAAATTGTAAAAATATTGTCTCAATCCTTTGCAGGTATCGCTGTGAATATGTCATCAACATGCTTTAAAAAGAAAGGGACCTCACATGGCAATTCTAATAGACATCCCTGCTATAAATCATCCCAACCCGAATCTGATAGTATTGGAGATAGCAGGGAACCCATTGGAAGACTCGGTTTTTGTTTGTATATCTTTTTATAATATTCAAAAATTGTCTTCCGGAGACACAAGAATAAGGCTTTGAAAAATTGCATTTTCGGTATGTCAGTTAACGGTTGAAGCTGGTCCCACCTCTTTTTCACACGTGCTTTGCTGGTCCTATGTGTATGTTTGTGAACATTCATTTTACATTTTAGGAAACAAGAACGTGGTCCTTTGGTATTTTTACATTTTTCAGCTGGTTTATTAGTTCAAAACTATTTTTTATTTGTGACTTTGGGGGCTCTACCGGTAGCTCAATTGTTTGACCTATAAATGTAGCTAGAGGGAAGACGGGTAAACTATGGCTGGTCTTAAGGGTATACCTTCTTCGCGGTGTTTATGGCTGCCATACATTTTTTTGCTGTATTTCGGCCCACGTAGTTTTGTTTTTGCCAGTAATTGACCATTTCTATTATATCTTTCTGTATTTTTTGTGAAGTACCTTTTTTTAATACCGTGCATGTTTTTGTTTCCCCCACCATCGCCTCAATTTTTTCTTTGTAATCATCCCGTTTTGCTATAATCGTAGTGTTGATTTACCTGCTCTAGTAAAAAAAATGTTAGGGTTATCTTTTAGAAACCTTTTTGCGTCTTTATACGCTTCGCGGGGTTGATTGTTTATAGCCGAGGTTTGATCCATTTTTTGTGAACTGTTTTTTTGTATGAAATTACTGACACAACTTACTAACTTTAATCTGACTTTCGCCCTGTCATTCTCCGGGACTTTGTGAATGTTCGACTCAAAATTCAAAATAAGTATTTTATTTCAATATGTACTTCAGTTAAAATAATGAGAAATGTATGTTAAAGAATATTGTTCGTAATAATAAATTTACAATATCTAAGGTTCAGACAATAAATTTTCTTCATCAATTTAAGTGATCAATAAAATAATTTGAGCATTTATTTAAACCATTATTATAATTAAAGAAATTATGCCTGTCAAAATTGTTATATTTTCCAGGATCACTATAATCTGATCAATTTTATTTTACGTTTAGAATCTAGCTAAAATTCGACAAAATTTTTTTTTTAATGAAATGTAAATATCCCTGAAATACAAGCTTCTCGCCTTTAGACTAGGAGATAACAACTATAGAATAGATTATGTGAGCTAATAACGCTGTAAAATGCTGATTAGGACATTGTTAATCATATTCAGCATTAATCGAATAAACAGTTATTCCTTTAATGAGAAAAGATGAGGATTGTCTATATTCTAGTCCTATCTTTGGCTGTTATACTCAATTCTATTGGTGAATATAATAATAAAATATATTTATAATTTTAAGTAATTTTTTTAGGGTTTATGCAAACCAAAATAATTGTTATTTAATCTTCACGAAGGAGTTTTGCACAAGTCCAACTGTCCACGTCAACATTAAACGTGCACAGATGGTACCCTTTTAACTGTGCGCATTATACATAAATACAAAATAGAGTTAACACAGTACATGTGGGTAACTAATAATTAATGTTGAGGGATTTCAGATGATTTATATATGAAAAAATTATATTAGATGGATAATTTCAGAATATACTTGAAACATAAAAATTGTTCTGTATGTGAGAAGGATACTAGGTAAAAGTTCAGAAATAAGAGTACAAGACATTGATTGTGGTTTCTATGAAAACATTGAAAATTTATAACCTTTTCTATCATTGATACAAGATCGTAAGGTGAATTGTAATAAAATTCAATAATGAGAGAAAAGAGGTTTCATGTGCATTTAAGTGAGTTTTTCATTGCACAAACACTAATGATATGTACAATTTTCCCCTAATTGTTACAAAAGGCGTAGATTGCGATATTCATGATGACAAAGTTTGAGTACATATTCCTTATGGATTTTTTTGCGAGAAACACGAATCTGAAACTTTCAAATTGATATCTCGAAAAGTTTTCGAAATACCGGTATTTTTATATTAAAAATATTGTCAGGAGCCCCCCACTCCAGTATAGCATACTTAATTCAATACAATAACTTTAAAACATCCGTATGGGTTCCCGAGATATGAATAAAACCGTTCGTATTAGATGTGTAGGTAACTTCCGACGATAAGGTACACTGGATGTCCTAAAAAAAGCTCATGTTTTTTTTTGTTGACGGACCTTATAAACTTGTTCCGTGGTTCTGGGGCCTAAACAGCCCAAAAATGTTTGAAACAATTAATTAACGTTAATTTTCGTAAAAATATTAAGATTTTGACAGGAAAGACAACATACATGCAATGTTTATGCTATTTTTAAATTGCCATATGTACCAGTGATTTTATATATGCAAATATTTTTTGTGTGTGTGCTTATTATATTCTATATATTTATGAAAATGATTTATATGTGCCAATGACGTATTTGCGAATATTATAGCAGGTATTCGCATATCGCAATTCAGATGATAAACGAATTACGCAAGATAAACCATAAACCTAAATTAAAATAAAAATTTTTCTTTACAGTAATAAAAGCGAGATTCATTCTAGTTTAAGAATAATGAAACTAAAATCGGAATAAAAATAAAGAAAGAATTTGGAAAAAACATTGATATTTCTGGAGAAATAGAAATTTATAACTCAGAAAAAGATGAAACCTGAAAAGAAAAGCATAAATTTTGATTCTCGTTCAATATTTTAGTCGTCGAACAAGACTAAACGTTCGAGCGTAGTAGCGAGTTCGCACGTGCAGCCCGTACCCTCGCGAGTCCTATCTATACGATTACGAACGCAATTTTAAAAATCAGATAAATCTGAGTTCAGGAAAAATTGAAAGTACAATGACGAACCTTACGGTTAGATAAGGCGACCATGATAACTTAGATTTGGAAAGTGCGGCTGCATATACAACTCAGACCATGGACTCGAATAATACCACATGTAGACCAACCATTATAAATATGGTCCCAACCACACCACGAACATGGGAGCCATTCAGAAGACGATCAATAGATCAATAGGTCGCGGTAGGGGTTTCGTTAGAAATAATATAGAAACCCCAATGAATAGCATTAGGTCAGACAAAGACAGGTTGACCCAAACAACATATACCGAACCAACTCAAACTCAAAATAATATATACTCTCACTCCATGATCTAACTCAAACACCAAACAATACCTTCTTTTTGTATAACGAAGATCCACCTACAATAGAAGCGTCAGTCCCAAGAAATATTTGAGACAATTAAATGACGAAACTTTGGAACGCGATTCCTTTTTAGAAAACAATACATAATTTATATCAGAATCTAATGAACTTTGAAAAATGCAGAATATAACGAATTCATGAGCTAACAAAGGGTACGATTTTTTAAAAGAAGGTAAGAAAGGGCAAACAATTAGGGATTATATTAGACCCGTCAGCTAATAGCTCTTTTGAAAGCAGAAAAGAAAATATAGAACCTAGAGACAGGAAAAATAAAAGCGAATATCGAAATAGACAGTCAGTTCAATTCGATCCAAGGGAACATTTGTAAGAACCTTATGAGTTTTCTCACAATAATACAGAAAACCGTAGCAAAACAATTATTAATAACTTTAGTTTACAAAATACAGACCGGAAAAAACCATAGAGGACAAAACCAATTCAAATGAAAACAGAGGACGTGGACTCTCAACAAGTAATAGGTAAAACAGATGTTCACGAATACACGTAAGGAATACAGATACAGATTTGGAATCCGATCATAGTTTAAATAATTAAATAATTCCTGCAACTTATTTTTCGTTCGGAATGATCTGAATCACCTTTCAGGTGATGACTAATTGGCCCATCAAATTCAGAAATAACAAAGAAGTCAGTCCCGCACACTTTTTAACGGAACTTAAAAGATTTAAGCGTTGATATAGAATAAACGATCACGATATTTTGGAGAACCTAGACGCGTTACTAATCGAGGACGCAAAAGATTAGTGTTCCATAAGTAAGTCTTCTTGGAGATCATTATGAGACTTTCCCGAAGATTTCAAAAATGCTTATATTGACGAACGATTTTCACAAGAAATTAAACCAAAAGTTAAATTCTGCAACCAAAAACAGACCCAAGACATCCACTATTACTTGACAAAAATTAGAAAACTCTTAACTAAACTTTACCTTAGAAAAAACCTGGACTGGGAATTACGCAGAACGTACGAAAATCTGAGAATAGAATATAAAGTGTACATTAAACGTAACGACTTTGAAACTTTTGAGGAATTAGAAGACTTGGGAAAGAAATGGGTAACTGCACTAGCGAAATTCCAAATCAGAGGGCAACTATTACAAATAACCGAAACTAAAATCGAAGATAAAAATTAAAAAAGCGTAATAATAGCAACGGGCATAAAAACAATCCAGCAAATGTACAACCCAATAATCTAATTTCCAAAAGAAGAAGCGGAAAATAACTAAGGAAATGATAACAGTACACGGGCCATTTTAAAAGAGAATGACCGTATTATGCATAAAATCAGGGAAACTGGAGGAGTGGGTATGAGGACCAAAAATAGTACACCCTAATACCGAAGCGCCAGAATTTCTAAATTCGGATAAACATAAAATAATGAAGACACGTTTTCATCGGATGAAGAAATTCGAACATAAATCATTTCGTATTTTGTTAGATACAGGTGCCGCACATTCATACGCCGGCAAGGAATTGCTGGAAAAATCCAGAATTCCAAATATTCAATTTTTGAACCCGCTTCGCGAAAATCTAAAGTCCCGAACGGAAAAACGTCCGATACATTGAAACAAGTAGTGATTTTAATTATAATCAGGGAAAAAGCAAGACACTTAATGTACAGGTTAGTCCCAAAATTAAAATCTGTAGGCATACTAGGTACAGACATGCTGAAAGTCCTATGGATGACCCTTAGCTGTGGCTCAGAAACTTGTTGGTTACCAGGGAGACTCCCCACGTGCTACCCTATGGAAGCATTTCCACATTCACTACCTCTCCCAAGAACGGAATATAAAAAAGAAACCAAACCTGACATTGAAGTGAAAGAAAGTAAGGAATTTGTTAAAAATGAAAAATTTAGAGATAAACCAGTGATTGAAAAAGAATAAATTAGGAATAAAGATAGAAAACCAAAATTCGGAGGTAGTATTCACCTCAAGAGCACTAGAGAAAATAAAAAAGTAGTCCAAAGTTAAAAGATAGCGAAATCCCCCTAGTACCTATATCAATCCTAACCAATTCTCAAAAATACAAACCGCCCAAATTCCTAAAAATAATTCCTACGACGAAAATCCCAAGCCTAATAAGCATCCCCACAAGCAACAAATTCCAACCCCTGGAGAGCATCCCCACCCAAGACACTAGGCAAAAATCAGAAAAGGAATCTCAAAAAGCCAATGAGATATCGGAAAATGAAAATAAAAATCAAGGAATTAATTTCCAAAATAGAGCAATAAGATTAAATAATATTTTGGATAGGTTAGGAAAAATCGACTTTCGGGGAAGGCATGAATTGTTCGGTTGAAAAGTAGTAGTGCGTGGATGGATATATAGGTATAGGGTAGATAGGTATATAGGTGTAAGGTATAGTTATTTTGGATTGATCCAGAATTCTCGTGTTATTTATTTATATGATACGTTCGTTCCGCAACATTGCTCCGAGCCAGGTCGATGGTCAATCTGTCCAGCGATCACCCCACGTGAAGAGCATCACACAATTGTTATGTGCGGTTCCCTACTTGGGCCCATTAGTATCCAAGGTCTTTTGTTTCAGGAGTCCATCACTCTACTGACACTATTCTTCATGCATTTCTTATAAACTATTTCTTGCCACACTTTTCTGTCTTGGCATACTACTCTAGCTTCCTTCACGTCCATGCCGGTCTACTTCTGGGTATTCTGTCATTCACTTTACCTTTATACACCTGTTTGGTCAGTCCTTCATCTTGCATTCTTTTAGCATGTCCGAACCACCTCAACTGAGTTCTTTCCCATACGTCAACAAGTGTTTCTCCTGTACCATATTCTTTAAGGATTATCTCGTTCCGGACTTTGTCCATCAATGTTTTCCCGCATACTATGCGCAGAGGTTGCAATTTCTGAAAATGGACCCTGCTTCAGCGATAACCTTCTTACCCTCATTTATGCGCCTATCCAACTCCTCATCAATTTTCCCGTCGCTAGTGAATAGCTTACCCAGATATACGTACTCGTCAACTTGCTCTAATCTCTCATCATTTAGGAGTACGTTGCACATTGTTAATTTTGAGGCCCATGTTCTTTATGCTTGCATTAAGTTTATTTAACATTCTTTGTAAGTCTTCGATTTATTCTGCCATAACAATCTTGTCATCTGCAAAAGCTAACTCACGTATATTTACTGCTTCGAGATCTACCCCTCTTCGTTGAAAATGGCCATTCTTAGACACTTATCCATAAATATGATAAATAGCCCTAAGGACCTAACGCATTCTTGTTTCACGCCTTGCATAATATCGAACGAGTCACTCAGTTTCCTATTAACCCTTACACTCGCTTTACTGCCTGCATATATTGTTTGTAATGCTTGTAGGAGCCATCCATGGACTCCGTGCTCTTCATGGACTTCCCAAGGTTTACTTCTATTCACCTTGTCAAATGCTTTTTCTAGGTCAACAAATGCAAAGAAAACTTTCTTTCGTACTCTTAAGCTTTTTCCTGTCATCTATCTTATGCTAAATATCTGATCTGTACATAACGTTCCTGACATAAATCGACTTTGGACTTCCCATGTCTTTTCTTCTGTAATTTGCATTACGCCGCGAATAAGTATTTTTGAGTATATTTGACTTACGGTACTCAGTAAGCTGATACCTATGTAATTATTGCAGTTGCTTTTATCTCCCTTTCTTATGTATATTGGTACGATAATGGCTTTTATCCAATCGCCTGGGACTGGTCCCTTCTCGATAAATAAATTTATCAATTCGCGCAACCTGTGAGCTAAGTACTCGCTACCGTATTTAAGCATTTGGCCACTTATATCGTCTACACCATCAGCCTTATCATTTTTGAGGCTCTTAACTATATCTCTAACCTCAGTGACATAGACTTTTTCAATTGGGTTTTCTGATGCATTATTTTCTGTCTCGCAGTTCTGTTGCCCTATATTTTCACCTTCTAATAATTCTTTAAAAGAGTATTTTAAAGCGCCTACTATTTGGTCTGTATCATATATTATTTCACGTTTGCTGTTTCTCATGCTGACAAACTCTGTACTTTGAATTTTCGGTTCGCTATCAACCGGGGCGCAGCATGCTATGATGAATAATCTTCTGATTCCTACCTTCATGCTAGCCCATAACAATATGCGAGATACAAAATCATGATCTTTGAAATGCAGTCTTGCTTTTTGATTCATAATTAAACCGACCCCTTGACTACCATGCGATTCATTACTAACTTCTGACCAAATTCAAAACCGTCTTTCAACACCCCACTGTCTATGCTTCTACATTCGCAAACCTTTTTCTTTGACTCCGGTACACATAAAATATCTAGTCTCCTTACATGCGTAGTTACTCGTAGTTCTCTTACCTTAAGATCACTCACTCCTCTAGAATTCTCAGCACCAGTCTCCATTCATCGCCTGAAACTCGACCTTTACGTTTACCGTGTGTATGCATTCCGTCAATTAAAGTTTGAGTCCATTTCAAAGCTATTTTATTGTTGGTATTATTCATTGTTCAGATTGTACACTCAACTACCAACTTTA
This sequence comes from Andricus grossulariae, assembly GCA_011634705.1. Taxonomy (NCBI): domain Eukaryota; kingdom Metazoa; phylum Arthropoda; class Insecta; order Hymenoptera; family Cynipidae; genus Andricus; species Andricus grossulariae. The sequence continues at coordinate 9,697 of JAABKJ010011110.1, forward strand.
TGCGCGAATTTGGTTTTGTAAGTCGAAAATCATGTCCAAGTTCAGAAGTGATTCGTCGTGTGGTGGAGAGTCTTGTTGTAACGTCAGTCCAACCAAACTTATGTTACTGGGATGGGCGGGGTGGCAAGAAAAGGAAGTCGTGAGAATCGCAATTGGTTGATGTTTAATGCTGAGAAGGTCACCAGCCTTTAGGAGCGTTGTATTATATAGGCGTTCATATGTTCCTATCTGCCAATTTCCGAATTTCCGGTTGTCTCGATTTATGCTGAGCTAATTAATTGGAAAATTATTAAAATATTATTATAAAATTACGTGAAAACCATTTAATTAATTTCTGTGACCTGTCAAGAAGCCCTAATATACCAGGATTTCAGAAAGAAAACAAAAATTTGGAAATTCCTTTCAAATTGTTTATAATCCATTGAGAATTACCCCAAAACAATTTCAAATCACTATAAATGTGTATCTTGAAATACCAGAAAATTTTTCTTTTGTTTTGAATTTTTATGAAGCAACTCTGTTTTTCTGAATAAATTTGTTGAAAGGACCCCGCATCAAATACATGGTAAAAAAGGTCCCAGTGGAATTTTTAAAGTTTTTGATATGTTTTAGTTTATGCTCTCCTGATCGAAAAATTCTCATGGTAAAAACTCAAATTATGAACAGTTTTTGCGCTACGACGATTTAAAACTCAGGTTTTGGTACATATTTTTACCTGTGAGGGTTGCATGTTATGGACCTTCAAACGCGAAATTTGATTTCTATTATGAAGAGGCGTTCGGTCGTCTGAATCGTTGATACAAACAGTTAATTCACAAACGCTGCTTGCGATTGGAAGATTGCATCCCAAGTTCGTCGCGAAGCGCTTAAATTTAATGGCCAGACAAAAGAATCGATACCCAGCGTTGCAACTGGTCACTGATCAACCAGTTTATGTCAAGCACTCTAAAGTACCTTTTACACAGAATTCTCCTTTCGTGCCAAAGCTTCCATCCTGCCTTCAATCAAAAACTTTGAAAATTACACCGGCACCTTCTTTACCATGTATTTGGTGCGGGGTCCTTTGCTAAAGAATTATATGTATGTATGTATATATATATATATATATATATATATATATATAT